>CAUYLG010006678.1:0-208404 GCA_963573385.1 Cacajao melanocephalus | reverse complement strand
AAAAAAAAAAAAAAAGAACAGAATGTGCCTTGTTTTTCTCTCAGATGCCTGTCTTTAGCACTTAGTATGGTGCTGAGGGTATGTGAAGTTGTTTGGTTTGTGAGTAGAGAAAAAGGAGATTTCTAAAGCACTAGGAAAGATCCACCTCTCTCTGTATACTAACCCCATGTTTGATGTGAGCATGTCTGAGTAAAAACATAATTGCACTAATGTAGCCACAAGTTTATCACTTCGACTTTCCTTGAAAGGCATCTCTAGTAGAGGGACACTGGCAAGAAGTTTGAATTCAGAAACATCTGGATTTGAATCTTGACTGTAATCTTTACTAGCATGTAACATTGGTCAAATAATCTTTCCCTATTTCTTTATTTATTAGTAAAAGTATGAATAATACCATCTTCTTATTAAATGTGATACACATTGGATATGTCCTAGCCTGTAGGAATGAATGATGTTTATGTTGATTCTCTTTCTGTGCTAGTAACCAGTAACCATTTTTACCCTGAACTTTCTATTTCTCCCTGAAACTTATTTCTTCTTATTTTGATGTTATCTTTTGGAAAATATCAGTGAAAGGAGCTTGTATGAGTAAAGTCTAAGGATTTAAATGCTGGAGGGACTTGGAGTGCTGTGGGTTACTATCCCAAGATTCCTTATTTATTGTATTAATGGCCAGACAGTTAGTACTCCCATTCATATCTACCCACCCACTACCAATTTCAATACAAATTCATATCTCCATACACGACTAAAAAACTATTGTGGGTTTTTTTTCTCTTCTACAACAAATTATATTTACTTAAATAACATAAGATCAAAGTGATAGATTTTAAAGCATACATTTTTTAAAAAAGAAATTTCTTATCTTACCATTCTGTAGGTAAGACGTTCACATGACTTTGGCCAAATTTAGAGTGTGGTAGGCTCTGTTCTTTTTCGGAGGGTCTAGAGATTTGTTTCCTTACCTTTCCAGCCTCTAGAATTCTGGACTTGAATGGGAGTAACGATGTTTTTCTTCTAGGAATGAGCATAGGTGTAGGCTGGTGCAATTAATAGCCACCGCATGCAAGAGAGCAGAATCAGGAGAAACGAAGAGAAGCTTTAGTCCTGTTGACTTCAATTGACATTGAAATGTCAGTCATCTCTGAAGTTGAATATTGATGAACTTGTCAGGTATATGGTAGGACATTTGTAAAAAAAATATATTAGCTTTAATTGAATTACTTCTCACTTACATTTTCTATCTTAAAAATGTAGGTAGTGCCTTCTTTCACTGGGCCTTTTGGCTCCCTAAATAATATGACTCCAGATTAGTGTCTTGGATAAAATATAGTTGAGTTGGCCTTACTACGCTAATATATGTTAAAATGATAATAACACTGAAAGAATGGTGGGTAATTAGACCTCTTTCTTCCAAATAAAAAAACACTGATGAAACTTGCAAGTAACTATTTCCTACTTTGGATCTACTGCCTTTGGATCAAAGTAGGATCTACCTTCCTACTTTGTCTGATTCTAAATACCTACAATATTTTTCACATTATGATGACTTATTTTCTGAATAAAATGAGAAATAGTCTTAATATTTTACAAAACGATAGATCTTTATGAAGTCTAATGTTTGATAATTAAATTGAATAAAATGTTTCTGTGAAATATAATGATATCTTCTCACTTCCTAAAATAACTTAGTTAATTATATTTTCCCTAGCTTTTTTGAGATATAATCATCAAATAAAATTTTATGTATTTATGGTGTGCAACATGTTTTGATATGTATGTATTGCGAAATGATTACCACTATCATACTAATAAGCATAGCCATCATCTCACATTGTTGCCTTTGTGTGTGTGTGTGTGTGTGTGTGTGTGTGTGGTAATAACACTTAGGATCTATCTTCTCAGCAAATTTGAATTATTCAGTACAATATTATCTGTAGTTACCATGCTGTATATTAGATCCTCAGAACTTACTCATAACTGAAAATTTGGATACTTTGACCAATATCTCATTGTTACCCTACTTCTTACCAACTTACAATTACCATTCTACCCTCTGTTTTGACAAGTTTGCCTTTTCTAGATTGCTTATATAAATCATATCATGGAGTGTTTGTCTTTCTGTACCTGGTGTGATTCATTCAGCATAATGTCCTCCAGTTTCATTCGTGTTGTTATAAATGACAGGATTTTCCTTTTGTTTTAAGGCTGACTAGTATTTCATTGTATATACGTGTGTGTGTGTGTGTGTGTGTGTGTGTATAAATAATAGTATTTCATTGTATATATGTGTGTGTGTGTGTGTGTGTGTATATATATATATATATATATATATATATATATATATAAATTTCTTTTATCCATTGCCAGATAAATGGGTAAAAGAAATGTGATATATATATGTATACACACATATATGTATATATTTATCCAGATAAATGGATAAAAGAAATGTGATATATATAGATATACAAAAGAAATGTGATATCTATATATCTATATATCTATCTATATATATATCTTTTATTCATTTATCTGGCAATGAACATTTAGGTTGATTCTATATCTTGAATATTGTGAGTAATACTGCAACAAACATAAGAGAGAAGATATCGCTTCAAGTTACTGATAACACTTCATTTGCATATATACCCAGAAGTGGGATTGCTGGATCATATGATAATTCTGTTTTTATTTTTCGGAGGAATGTCCAGAGTGTTTTTTATAATGACTGTACTAATTTACATTCCCATCAACAAGGTATAAATATTCCATTTTTTTCTACATCCTCACCAAGACTTGCTACTATTTGTCTTTTAGATGACATCTATATTAACGGATATCAGGTGATATCTCACTGTGGTTTTGATGTGCATACACCTCCCTGGTGATTAGTGACATGGAGCATTTTGTCGTCCTTTCCACCCATTTGCATGTCTTCTTTTAGAAAATGTATATTCATGTTCTATGCCTGTTTTTTAATTGAGTTCTTTGTTTCCTTGTTATTGAGCTGAGTTGCTTCTATATTTTGGATAGTAAGCCTTATGAGATGTTTAGTTTATACATGTTTTCTCCCATTCTCTTCACTCTATTCAGATTGTTTCCTTTGCTGTGCAGAAACGTCTCATTTGTCTATTTTTGCTTTTGTTGTCAATGCTTCAGAGTTCTAATCCAAAAAACAAATCATTGCTCAGACCAATATTAAAAAGCTTTTTTCCTGAGTTTTCTTCTAGCAGTTTTGCAGCTAAAGATCTTACATTTAAGTCTTTAATCCATTTTATGTTGGTTGTTCTGGATGGTATGAAATAAGAGTTCAAGTTCATTCTTTTAAGCTTTCCCAACACTCATTTGCCCTTCACAGTTTATTGAAGAGATAATCCTTTTCCCATGTGTGTTATTGGCATTTTTGCCAAAGATAAGTAGACCACAAAAGCATGGGCTTATTTTTGACTTCTTTAGTCTGTTCCATTGGTCTATATGTCTGTTTATGCTGGTATCATAGTATTTTAAATACTATAGCTTTATATTATATATTGAAATCAGGTTACATGATGCATTCGACTTTGCTCTTTTTTGCCAAAGATTACTTTGGTGATTCTGTGTCTTTTCTGGTTCCATAAGAATTTTTAAATTTTAAAAAAATTTTTTGAAAAATGCAATTGGAATTTTATTTTATTTTATTTTATTTTACTTTAAGTTCTGGAGTACATGTGCAAATCTTGCAGGATTGTTACATAGGTATACACATGTCATGGTTGGTTTGCTGCCTCCATCTCCACTCCCCTCCCCCATCACCTACATTAGGTATTTCTCCTAATGTTATCCCTCCCCAATCTCCCCACCCCCTGCTATCCCTCCCCTAACCTCCCACCCCTCAAAAGTCCCAAGTGGTGATTGGAATTTTGATAGAGATTACATTGAATCTATAAATTTGGGTAGTGAACATTTTAACAATGTTAATTCTTTTGATCTTTGAACATAGGATATCTTTCCATTTACTTGTGTCTTTTTCAATTTGTTTCATCAATGTTTTATAAAATACAGATATTTTACCTTCTTGGTTAAATTTACTCCTAAGTGTGTTTTTTTGGATGCTATTGTAAATGGTATTGTTTTCTTAATTTATTTTTTAAATAATTGCTCCTGAATAGTAGTTGGTTCTGGTGTGTTTATTTTGTATCCTGTAACTTTATTAAATAGGTTTATTAGTTCTAACAGTTTTTGGTAGGTATCTAACGTTTTTATATATAGGATCATGTCATCTGTATGAAGAAACTATTTTACTTCTTCCTTTCTGATGTGGATGCCCTTTATATTTTTTCTCTTGCCTTGCTCTGGCTAGGACTTCCAGTACTATTTTAATTAAAAGTAGTGAGAGTATGTATGTTTCTCCTGTTCCTGGATCTTGCAGAAAACATTTTCAGCTTTTCACCAATGCGTATGATGTTAACTGTGGGCTTGTCCAATATGGCCTTTATTGTGTTGAAGTAGATTCCTTCCATATGTAATTCGCTGAGAGTTTTGTTTTTAATAATGAAACGATGTCAAATGCTTTTTCTGCATCTATCGAGATGATCATACATATTTTATCCTACATTCTGTTAATGTGGTGTATCACATTTATTGATTTGCATATTTTGAAGCATCCTTGGATCTCAGGAATAAATCCCTCTTGACCATGGTTTATAATAATAAGCTATTAAATTCAGTTTGCTAGTAATTTGCTGAATATTTTTGTATCTATGATTTTTGTACCCATGATTTTCTTTTCTTTCAATATCTCTCTCTGCATTTGGTATCACGATAATGCTTGCCTCATAAAATAAGCTTGGACATATTTCCTACTCTTTAAGTTCTTGAAAGACTTTGATATGGAATGGAATTAATTCTTTAAATGTATGATAGGGTTTACCAGCAAAGGCATCAGGTCTTGAGCTTTTTGATAAAAACAAAAAAGAAAAAAGACTAATTACTTACTCTTCTTACTCATTATTGGTCTGTTCAGATTTTATGTTTCTTCATAATTCAGTTGTGGTAGACTATATGTTTTTAGGAATATATCTATTTTTCTAGTTTTTCAAATCTGTTGAACTATCATTTTTCATAGAAATCACAGTTTCTCATGATTCCTTGTATTCCTATGATATCAGTTGTCATGTCTTCTCTTTCATTTATGAGTTAATTTATTTGAGTATTTTCCCTTTTTTTCTTAGGCTAGCTAAAGGTTTGTCAATTTTGTTGATCTTTTCAAAAATTTAAATCTTAATTTTATGGGTCTTTTTAATTTTTGTCTCTATTATGTTTATTTCAGCTCTCATATTTATTATTGCTTTTCTTCTACTAAACTTGGGCTTATTTTCTTCTTTTTTTTCTTGCTCCTTTCTGTGTAAAGATAGGTTATTTGCATTTTCTTTTTTTCTTAATATAGGCATTTTTAGAAACTTTCCTGTAGAACTCTTGTATACCATAAGTTTTGGTATGTAGTGTTCCATTTTCATTTGTCTCAACATAATTTTTTAAAAAAAATTATTTTGTTTCTGTTTTGACCCATTGGTTTTTCAGATGTATGCTGTTTAATTTCTACATATGTGTCAATTTTCCCCATCAGTGATTTCTTGTTTTATACCATTGTGGTCAGAAAAGATATTTAATATAATTTCAATCTTTTAAAATTTGCTAAGACTTTAAAATTTTCTGCATCCTAACATGTGATTTATTCTGAGAATGTTCCATGTGGGCTTGAAAAAAAAATGCATATTCTGCTGCTGTTGGATGGAATGTTCTGTATATGTCTGTTAGGTCTGTTTGATCTATAGTGCTTTTCATGTCTGCTGTTTTCTGTCTGGATAACCTAGAGATTGCTAAAAGTGAAGTATTGTGTTCTACTACTATTATTACATTGCTGTCTATTTTTCCCTTTAGTTCTGTTAGCATTTACTCTCTCTCTATGTGTGTGTGTGTGTGTGTGTGTGTGTGCACTTTGATGTTTAGTACATATATATCTTAAATTGTTATACTTTCTTGATGAATTGACACTAATATAATGATATTTTTTGAATTTTTGGATAGTTTTTGACTTAAAGTCTAGGTTATCTTCTGTAAGTATAGCCACCCACATTCTCTTTTGGTTACCATTTGCATGAAATAGCTTTTTTGACTCGTTTTTCAGCGTGTGTTTATCCTTAAAGCTAAGGTGATTCATAGGGAGCATATTGTTGGTTCATGGTTATGGTTTTTATCTATCCAGCCACTTCATGTTTTTTATTGGAGAATTTAGTACATTTATATTTAAAGCAATTATTCATAGGTGAGAATTTAGGGCTTTCATTTTGTTAATTTTCTATTTTATTTTATTATTATTATTATTATTATTATTATTATTATTTTGGGACAGAGTCTCACTCTGTTGCCCAGACCAGGGTGCAGTGATACAACCTTGACTCACTGCAACCTCTGCCTCCAAGTTCAAGTGATTCTACTCCCTCAGCTTCCCAAGTAGCTGGGATTACAGGGGCATGCCACCACACAAGGCTACTTTTTATATTTTTAGTAGAGATGGGGTTTCACCATGTTGGCCAGGCTGATCTCGAACTCCTGACCTCAGGTGATCTGCCTACCTTGGCCTCCCAAAGTGCTGGGATTATAGGTGTGAGCCACCACACCTGGCTGTTAATTGACTTCTGACTGTTTTTTAGTTCCTTTCTTTCTTTCATCCTCTCTTGCTGTCTTCCTTTGTAATTTGACAATTTTTTTGTAGAGGTAGAATTTAATTGCTTTCTCTTTATCATTTGTGTACCTACTACAGGTTTTTTTCTTTGTAGTTACCAGGAGGCTAACATAAAACAACTTGTATTCATAACATTCTATTTTAAGTTGATAACCTTTGACTATGAATAAAATCTCTATGCTTTAATTTCTTCTCCTGTCATATTTTATGTTTTTGATGTCACAGTTTATATATTTATATAATCTGTATCCATTAACTACCATAATTATTTTTAATTCCTTAATATTAGTCTTTTAACTTTCATACTAGAGTTAAAACTTATTTACACAACTTCATTACAGTATTAGAATATTCTAATTTTACTATGTACTGACTTTGACCAATGAATTTTATATTTTCATGTCTTCATATTATTATTTAGTGTGTTTTCGTTTCAGCTTGAAGAACTCCCTTGAATATTTCTCCAGTGCAGGTGTAGTGTTGATGAACTCCCTCAGTTTTTGTTTGTTTGGGAATGCCTTTATCTTCCCTCCATTTTTGAAAGAATGTTTCTCTGCATAGTATTCTTGGTTATTAGATTTTTTTTTTCTTTTAGAACTTTATATTATTCCCCTCTCCCCTGGCCTGCAAAATTCCTTCTTAGAAATCCACTGATAATATTTTACAGCTTCCTCTGTATGTGATAAGTCACTTTTCTCTTGCTGTTTTCAAAATTTTCTCTTTATCTTTGACTTTTGAGAATTTGATTATAATATGACTTTGGAAAGCTATCTTTGGTACTCTCTGGTATTCATTGTTCTAGATGTTCATTTTCCTCTCCAGATTTAGGGAGTTTGGTAATTATGTTTTTAAATAAGTTTTCCCCTTTCTCTTTCTATGCTCCTCTTAGGACTCTCATAATGTGTACATTGGTTTACTTGATGATCTCCCAGAAGTCCTGTAAACAACTTTTTACTCTTTTTTTGAATTCATTTTCCTTTCTGTTCCACTGATTGGATAATTTCATATGACCTATCTGTCTATAAGTCTACCAATTCTTTCTTCTGCTTGATTGAATCTGCTTTTCAAGTTCTCTATGGAAATGTTTAGTTCAGTCATTGTGTTCTTTAGTGCCATAATTTCTGTTTGGTTCTTTTTTTAATGATCTGTATCTCTTTGTTCAACTTGTAATATTGTTCATATACTATTTTCCTCATTTAATTTAATTGTTTATCTTTGTTCTCTTGAAGCTTATTGGGTTACTTAGGATGATTATTTTGAATACTTTTTGGGCAGTTGATAGAGCTCCATTTGTTTAGAATTGGTCGTTGGTGCATTATTTTGTTCCTTAGGAGGTTTCATGGTTTCCTGACTGTGATCCTTTCATCATGCAATAGTATCCATGCATTCAAAGATGTAGGCACATCTTCTAGTCTTTGCACACTAGCTTTGACTGGGAAATGCCTTCTCTAATCAGCCTGCTTAAAAATGTTGGTGGCTCAACTAGTGGAGTCCATGGGGTGAAATCACTGCTAGAAAGTGTTTGGGTTGGATGACCTGGTGACTAGCTCAGAAGTTGGCTGGGCATGGTACCTGGGACTACAGGACGTTCCTCAGTGCCTTGGTCTGTGAGGATGGGCCTGAAAACTGGATCCACTAGTGAAGGCCTAGGTACTGGGATTGTAGGAACAGACCTATGTCTTAGGTCTGCAGAGGCCAACCTGGACTGTTGTACTGTCAGGACCAGACTGACATTGGAGTGGACATGCAGCCTGAGGTTACGGATGCTGACCTCATTTTTTCAGTGTGAAGTTTTTTTTTCTTTTTCCAAGATTGGCCTATATAAGTATTTGATAAACAGTATTTTAATGAATTATTAATCAATTTTTTCAGAAATGAAGTAAATGATAATAAAGGTCCCCTGTGTTTCAAAAAAATCTATTAAAAAATTCACATGCCCAGATGAAACTAACTTTTATATCAAATTGTCTATCTCCTTTCTTCTCCTACCATGAATCATATTGTTTTTTTAAGGAGATGAATTCCAATAACATGAAATTAATTATTTAACAATGTATAGCTTAGTGACATTTAGTACATTCATAATGTGGTGCAACCACCACTTTCATCTAGTTCAAAATGTTTTTATAATCCCAAAATAAAACCTTATACCTATTAAGCAGTCACTTCCAACTCCCCCCGTAACCTCAGGCCATGGAAACAAGTAATCTGTTTTCTGTCTACGGATTTACCTAAGCTGAATATTTCTTATAAATGGGAGGAAAATATATGTAGCTGTTTGTTTCTGGCTTCTTTCATTTGGGATATTGTTTTATAAACTAATTTACTTTGCAGGATGTGTATGTATATCAACATTATAACTTATGAGTAATATTCCAATGTATATATGTGTATATCACAGTATTTATCTTTTTTCCACTTGTGGACATTTGGGTATTTTTGAGTATTTGAATTTGTGAATAATTATACTAATGGACATTCATGTACAAGCTTTTGTTTAAACACCTGCTTTTAAATCTGTGTACAAACTTTGGAGTAAAATTGATGCATTATATAGTAATTCTTATTTTACTCTTTGAGGAACCATCAAACTCTATTCCACAGTGGGTGCACCCTTTTATATTTTCACCAGTAATATACAGGGTTTCAATTTTTCTGCATCTTTGTCAACATTTGTAATGCTTAATTTTTCAAAAATTATTATAAGTCATTTAGTTGGTATAAAGTGTTATTGAATTGTGGTTTTGATTTGCATGTGATAATGATGAATGATGTTTAATATGTTTTTATGTGCATTTGGGACATAGGTATATCTTTGAAAAATGTCTTTTTATTATGTTGACCATTTAAAAAATTGGGTTGTTTGCCTTGTTATTATTGTGTGTACACACACATACATACACACACATTCTATATTGTAGATTGTTGTCAGATATGTAGCTTGCCACTATTATTTTCTAATTCTATAGGTTGTCATTTTTCTTTCCATTTGAAAATATCTTTTTATGAACAAATATGTTCTTGATAAAGTCTAATTATATATATAATAGACTATAATACACTATATGATAAACACACATATATATGTGTGTGCATATATATGTATGTGTATGTGTGTGTATATGTATGTGTACATCTATCTATCTATCTATCATCTATCTATCTATCTTTTTGTTACTTGTGGTTTTGGTGTAATATCTAACAATCCATGGCCTAATCCACAACCATGAAGACTAACCCATATATTTTTATGTAAGAATTTCATAGTTTTTGCTTTAATGTTTGGGTAATTAACTCATTTTGAGTTTGTATGTAGTGTAAAAAAAAAAGGGTTCAACTTCATTCTTTTGGATGTGTATATCCAGTGGATCCAGCACCTTATGCCAAAGAGAATATTCTTTTTCCATTGAATGGTCTTGACACCTTGTTGTAAATCAATTGGTCATAGACATATATGTTTATTTTCTGGAATCTCAATTCTATTCCATTGATCTACATGTCTATACTTACCATGTACTTTTGATTACAGCAGTTTTGCATTATGTTTTGAAATTGAGAAATATTAAATCATTTAATTTTACTCATTTTCAGGATTATTTTGGTCATTTGGAACCACTTGCAATTTCATACAAATTTGAAGGTGTTTAACCTTCTGGACACACTGTAGTGGTGGCTCTGTCTACACATCTCTGGGCACCCCTGCCCCTGTAGCGGTTCTGTGCCTGGGTCATGTGATTGTGTCTCTCTTGAGCTGAAATCACATGCCATGCCTCTGCCAGTATAAGTCAGAAAGGTAGCTATGTCTCCATGATTTTGTTGGATAGTGTCTTAACTGGGGCTCTCTGCAATGGCTCCATGCTGACTGGGGCTTTTTCACTCTGGGTTTGTAATAAGAAGGACAGACCTTCTGATTTCTGAATTATTTTCTAAAGTCTTAGAAAATAAATCCTGGCTTCCATTTAGATTGTTAACTAATCTCCTTATGAGATGGTAATTTGGTCACATTCTTGTTCTTTTCTAGTGAACATACTTTCTTTTCTTTATCATATGGATAGGCTAAGAATTTTTCAGATATTCAAGTTCTGCTTTCTTTTGATTAGCAATGCCATTTTTAAGTGACTTCTCTCTTCTCACATCTTCATATAAGCTATCAAAAGAAACCAGACCACATCTTAACACTTTGCTTAGATATATCCTCAGCCAAATATCCAATTTCATCACTCACAAGTTCTACTTTACACAAAATACCAGAGAACAAACTCAATTAAGCCAAGTTATTTGCCACTTGGAAACAAATATGACTGACCTTTCCTCCGTGGTTCAGTAACATGTTTTTCATTTTTTTCTGAGACCTCATCATAATTGCCTTAATCATCCATGTTTTACCCTAAATTTTGCTTTAGGTTATTTCACCAAGATGCATGAAAGCACATGTCTACACTAATGCTTATGATGATGGCAATATTTATATCGATCCCCCAAAGTTCAAAATGTTCATCAACTAGAGCTGAGTCCTAATCAGTAATGAAAAAAATAGCAATGCATTAATACATACAGCAATATGGATGGACCCCAAAAATACAACCCTCCTACCTTAAACCGGGAAGAATTAGATACCCTGAACAGACTAATAACAAGTGGTAAGATTGAAATGGTAGTTAAAAATTTACCAACAAATAAAAGTCCAGGACCAGACAATTCACAGCAGAATTCTACTAGACATTCAAAGAAGAATTGGTACCAATACTTTTGACACTATTATACAAGACAGAGAAAGAAGGAACCCTCCTAATTCATTTTATAAAGCCAGCATCACCCTAATATCAAAACCAGGAAAGGACATAAGCAAAAATAAAACTACAGACCGATATCCTTGATGAAAATTAATGCTAAAATTCTTAACAAAGTACTAGCTAACAGAATTCAACAACATATCAAAAAGATAATCCACCATGATCAAGTGGGTTTCATATGAGGGATGCAGGGATGGTTTAACAAATGCAAGTCAATAAATGTGATACACCACATAAACAGAATTGAAAAAAAATCACATGATCATCCCAATAGATGCAAAAAAAAAAGCATTAGACAAAATTCAGCATCCCTTTATGATTAAAACTCTCAGCAAAATCGTCATACAAGGAACATAACTTAATGTAATAAAAGTCATCTATGACAAACCCACAGCCAATATAACGGTGAAAGTTAAAAAAAAAATTCCCTCTGAGAACTGGAACAAGACAAGGATGCCCACTCTTACCATCCTCTTCAACATAGTACTGGAAGTCCTAGCCAGAGCAGACAGACAAAACAAAAAAGTAAAGGGCAACCAAATCAGTAAAGAGGAAGTCAAACTGTCACTGTTTGCTGACAATATGATTGTTTACCTTGAAAACCCTAAGGACTCCTCTAGAAAGCTCCTAGAACTGATAAAAGAATTCAGCAAAGATTCTGGATACAAGATTAAATACACAAATCAGTGGCTCTTCCATACTCCAATAGCAACCAGGCAGAGAATCAAATCAAGAACTCAACCCCTTTTACAACACAATAACCCCTTTTACAACCCCTGCAAAATACATACATACATATATACACACATACCTAACCAAGGAGTCAAAAGACCTCTACAAGAACAACTACAGAACACTGCTGAAAGAAATCATGGATGACACAAACAAATGGAAACACATCCCATGCTCATAGATGGGTAGATTCAATATTATGAAAATGACCATACTGCCAAAAGCAATCTACAAATTCAATGCAATCCCCATAAAAATACCACCATTATTCTTTATGGAATCAGAAAAAACAATTCTAAAATTCATATGGAACCACAAAAGAGCATCATATTACCTAATTTCAGACTACACTGTAAGGCCATGGTCACCAAAACATTGTGGTACTGGTATAAAAATTAGCACACAGACCAATGGAAGAGAATACAGAACCCAGAAATAAACCCAAATACAGCCAACTGATCTTCAACAAAGCAAACAAAAATATTAGGTGGGGAAAGGACACCTTTTTCAACAAATGATGCTGTGATAATTGGTTAGCCACATGTAGGAGAATGAAACTAGATTCTCCTCTGTCACCTTATACAAAAGTCAACTCAAGATGGACTAAGGACTTAATCCTGAGACCTGAAACTATGAAAATTCTAGAAGAAAACATTGGAAAAAACCTTCTACAATGGCTTAGACAAGGATTTCATGACTAAGAAACCCAAAGCAGATGCAATAAAAACAAAAATAAATTGCTGGGACCTAATTAAACTAAAGAGCTTTTGCATGGCAAAAGAACAGTCAGCAGAGTAAACAAACAACACATAGAGCGAGAGAAAATCTTCACAATCTACACGTCTGGCAAAGGACTAATATCCAGAATCTACATCAAACTCAAATCAGTAAGGAAAAAAACAATCCCATAAAAAAGTAGATTAAGGAGGTGAATAAAGAATTCTCAAAAGAAAATACACAAATGACCAACAAAAATATGAAAAAAAAAAAGCTCAGCATTACTGATCATCAGGGAAATGCAAATCAAAACCACAATCCGAAACCTTACTCCTGCAAGAATGGCCATAATAAAAAAATCATAAAAACAGTAGGTGTTGGCATGGATGCAGTGATCAGGGAACACTTCTACCCTACTGGTGGGAATGTAAACTAGTTGAGCCACTGTACAGTGTGGAAATTTCTTAAAGAACAAAAAGTATAACTACCATTTGGTCCAGCAATCCCACTACTGGCTATTTACCCAGAGGAAAATAAGTCATTATTCGAAAAAGACACTTGCACATGTGTGTTTATAGTGGCACAATTCAAATTAGAAAAATTATGGAACCAATACAAATGTCCATCAATGAATGAATGAATGCAGAAACTGTGATATATGTATGTCTGTGTGTGTGTGTGTGTGTGTGTGTGTGTGTGTGTGTGTGTATAAACATATATATGATGGAATACTATGCAGTCATAAAAAGGAATGAATTAACAGCCTTTGCAGTGACCTGGATGAGAATAGAGACTATTATTCTAAGTGAAGTAATGCAGGGATGGAAAACCAAGCGTCATATGTTCTCACTGATATGTGGGAGCTAAGCTATGGGGACACAAGGGCATAAGAATGATACAGTGGACTTTGGGGACTTGTGGGGAAGAGAGGAAGGGGGCAAGGGATAAAGGATTACAAATATGGTGCAGTGTATACTGCTTGGGTGATGGGTGCACCAAAATCTAACAAATCATCACTAAAGAACTTATTTATGTAACCAAATTCCACCTGTACCCCAATAACTTATGGAAGAAAAGAAAAGAAAAATAATCATTTACAAATTGAAAAAGTCAAACTAAGAATACTATTGTAGTAGTCTGTTTTTGGTTGCTGTAAGAGAATACTACAGACTGGGTAATTTATAATAAACATACGCTTATTAGCTCACAATTCTGGAGACTGGAAAGTCCAACATCATGATGCTGCCATCTTATGAGAGCTTTCTTGCTGAGTCATAACACAGCAAAAGGTGGAAGGGCAAAGAGAAAGTGTAAGAGGGGGCTGAACCTGCTGTTTTATACTGGCATTAATTTTACTCATGAAGACAGAGCCATCATAACCTAATCAGCTCTTAAAGGTCCCACTTCTTAAAAATTTATAATGGTAATTAAATTTCAACATGAGTTTTGGTGGGGACAAACATTCAAACAAGACTATTTAACCCCGAGTCCTCACAAATTCCTATCTTACAAAATACCCTAATTCCATCTCCATAAACCTCAAATTTTAACTCATTTCAGTATTAACTCAAAAGCTCAAGTCCAGATGTGATTTGGCTGTGTCTTCACTGAAATCTCATCTTGAATTGTAGCTCCCATAATTTCCATATTTTGTAGTAGGGACCCCATGGGAAATAATTGAATAATGGGGGTAGTTCTCCTCTACTGTTCTCATGGTAGAGAATAAGTCTCATGAGAACTGATGGTTTTATAAGGCATCTCCCTTTTTACTTGGCTCTCATTCTTTCTTGCCAGCCTCCATGTAAGACATACATTTTACCTTCTATCATTGTTGTGAGGCCTCCTCAGCCACATGGAACTGTGAGTCAATTAAACCTCCTTTTCTTTATAAATTATCCAGTCTTAGGTAGGTCTTTATTGGCATTATGAAAACTGACAAATACAGTAAATTGGTAATGGTAGAGTGGAGCGCTGTTGTAAAGATACCAAAAAATGTGGAAGTGACTTTGGAACTGGGTAACAGGCAGAGGTTAGAGTAGTTTAGAGGGCTCAGAAGAAGATAGGAAAATGTGGGAAAGTCTAGAAGCTTCTAGAAACCTGTTGAATAGCTTTGACCAAAATGCTGATAGTGATATGGACAATAAGGTCCAGTCTGAGGTGGTTTCAGATGGAGCTGATGAACTGGTTGGGAACTGAAGACTCTAGGCATTTTGCCTCTGCTGTAGAGATCTGCGGAACTTTGAACTTGAGAGAGATGGTCTAGGGTATCTGATGGAAGAAATTTCTAAGCAGCAAAGTGTTTGAGAGGAAGCAGAGCATAAAAGCTTGGAAAATTTGCAGCCTGACAATGCAAGAGAAAAAACAAAACATTTTTTGGGGGAGAAATTCAAGCCTGCAGCAGGAATCTGCATAAGTAACAAAGAATCAAATATTAATCACCAAGACAGTGAAGAAAATGTCTCCAGGGCATGTCAGAGACCTTCCTGGAAGCCCCTCCTATCGCAGGCCAAGAGGCCTAGGAGGAAAAATACAGTTTTGTGGGCAGGATCCAGGTTCCCCCTTCCGTAGGCAGCCTAGGGAGTTGGTGGCTTGTGTCCTAGCTCCTCCAGCCAGGGCTAAAAGGGACCAAGGTACAGCTCAGGCCATGGCTCCAAGCCCCAGACCTTGGCAGCTTCCATATGGTGTTGGACTTGTGGGTGCACAGAAGTCAAGAATTGAGGTTTGGGACCTCAACTCTTCTGCCTAGACATCCAGGTGTTTCCAAACCTAAGATTGAATTATGGGAGCAGTTTCCTCCATACTGTTATCATGGTAGTGAATAATTCACACAAGAACTGGTAGTTTTATAAGGGTTTTCCCCTTTCACGTGGCCCTCATTCCTGCTTCCATGTAAGACATGCCTTTCTCACTTCTGCCACTATCGTGACGCCTCCCCAGCCACGTGGAACTGTGAGTTTATTAAACCTATTTTTTTAAAATAAATTACCCAGTATCAGGTATGTCGTTATCAGCAGCATGAAAATGGACTAATACAAATCCAAAGTATCATGTAAATGAGATATGAATGAGAGTCAAAGTACAATTCACTCTGAGGCAAATTCCCCTCCAACTGTGAGTCTGTGAAATCAAACAAGTTATTCACTTCCAAAATACAATGGTGGGAGAGGCTTAGGATAGGCTTTCTTGTTCCAAAAGAAAGAAACAGGCAAGAAAAAAGAGTAATTGGTCCCAAATAAGTACAAAGCCCAACAGAGTGAACAATGTCAAATCTTAGGGCTCCAGAGTCAATTTTGTTGATTCCATGTCTTGTTTCCTGGACACATGGGGGTAGAAGTTGTGACTCCCCAGGTCCCAGGGAGCCCCACCTTTATGGCTTGCTGGCTCATTCCACAAAGTAGCTCTACATCTGGAGTTTCATGCCTGAAGCTCTTTAAGTCTGGTGTGGCACACTCGTGGTTCTATAGCGCAGAGATTCTCTGGTGACCCCAACCCCACAGTTCTGCTGGGTAGTACACTAGTGGAGGCTCTCTGCGCTGACCCTGCCACCTTCATGGTTTCACTAGGCATTTCCTTAGTGAGAATGCTTTCTGCCAGCTCTATAGTTGCAGCATGTCTCTACAAAATCCTTTGAATTATGGGTAGAGGCAGCCATGTCTCCATAGCTCATGCACTCTTTGGGCTTGTAGGATTAGCATCATGTGGACACCAACAAGACTCATCTCTTGCATCTTTTGAAGAAGCATCTAGAGCCACACCTGGGCCACTTTGAGCCATAACAGGAGTAGCCAAGAAGTTCTGTTCTGGAATGTGGGGAACAAACACCTGAGGTTGTGCACAGCAACAAATGCTGTGGTCAGTGTCATGCAGGTGCCCTGGTTCTTTCTGTTCTCTCTCTGTCTCTCTCTCTCTCTCTTTTCCTCTCAACTTTTCTGCCTTCAAGGACCAAGCATCCTGGGCCTCTGATAGGAAGCAGCATAACCTCTAAGATCTCTGAAATGCCTTTGATGTTATTCTGACATTGTCTTTTTAAATTGAATTGGAAAAGCTAGTTCTCCCATTGTTTTGATGAATAGCACCTGGCTTTCCTCAGTCCATACTAATCTCCTTATCAAACATTCACTTGGCCAAACCTTGGATTTCTCTCCTATATACATTCTTTTTCATTCTTTACATGGCTGGGTGTATCAGTCCATTTTCACAGTGCTATAAAGAACTACCAGAGACTGGGTAATTTATAAAGAAAAGAAGTTTAATTGACTCATAGTTTCACATGGCTTTGGAGGCCTCAGGAAACTTAGAATCATGGTGGAAGGCTTCGATCCCGCTTCTCAAGACTATCACTTTGGGTGTTAGATTACAACCCAAGAATTCCAACGGGGACACAAATATTCAAGCCATAGGAACTAGTACTATATAATTCCATTTATGTGGGATTCTAGAAAAGGTAAAACTATAGTGACAGAGAAAGCAGATCAGTGATGGCCTGAACCTGGCAGTCAGGGGAGAAAATAGACTAAAAGGCCTTAAAGAAACTTTTCAATGAAACTACTTTGTATCTTTTAAATTTTTGTATATATTTTTTGTTGTTGAGATGAGGTCTCACTGTGTTGCCCAGGCTGGTCTCATACTCTTGGTCTCAGGTGATCTTCCTGCCTTGGCCTCCCAAAGTGCTGGGAATCCAGGCATGAGCCACTGCACCCAGCCTGGAACCGTTTTGTATTTTTGCTTTGGTTGCCTGTGCTTGTGTGATTATACCCAAGAATTCTTTGCCCATGCCAAATTCCTGGAAAGTTTTCTCAATGTTTTCTTATGGTCATTTCATAGTTTGAGGTCTTAGATTTTAGTCTCTAATCCATTTTGATTTCTTTTTTGTATATGGCTAGAGATAAGGGTCTAGTTTCATTCTTCTGCATGTGGATATTTAGTTTTCTCAGCACCATTTATTGAAGAGACTGTCCTTTCCCAGTGTATGTTCTTGGCACATTTGTTACTTATTTGTCACTTATTTGCCAAAAATAAGTTCAGCGTAGATGCATAGATTTATTTCTGGGTTCTCCATTCTGTTTTACTGGTCTGTGTGTCTATTTTTATGCCAGTACCATGCTGTTTTTGTTCCAATTGCTCTGTAGTATAATTTGAAGTCAGTTAATTTGATTCCTCCAGTTTTTATTTTTTATTTTTATTCATGATAACTTTGAATATTCTGGGTCCTTTGTGGTTACTCATAAATTTTAGAATTGTTATTTCTATTTCTGTGAAGAATGTCACTGGTATTTTGATAGGGATTGCATTGAATTTGTAGATTGCTTTGAGTAGTATGGAGATTTTAACAGTATTGTTTCTTCCAGTTCATAAACATGGATTTTAAAAATATTTTTGTGTCCAATTTATTTTATCATGTTTTAAAGTTTTCATTGTAGAGATCTTTCACTGCTTTAAGTTCATTCCTAGGTGTTTTATTTTATTTGTGGCTATTGTGAATGGAACTACATTTTTATTTCTTTTTCAGATTGTTCACTGTTGACATATATCAGTGCTAACAATTTTTGTGTGTTGATTTTGTATCCTGCAACTTTACTGAATTTGTTTTCCAGTCTAATAGTTATTTGGTGACATGTTTAGGTTTTTCCCAATATAAGGGCATATAATCTGGAAACAAAGATAGTTTGACTTCTGCGTTTCTAATTTAAATGCCCTTTATTTCTTTCTCTTGACTGCTCTAGCTAGGACTTCCAATACTATGTTTGATAACAGTGGTGAAAGTTGCCATCAACTTTTGTTGTGTTTCAGATCTTAGAGGGAAGGCTTTTACTTTTCCTCCATACAGTGTGATACTAGTTGCGCATCTGTTGTATAGAGCTTTTATTATGCTGAGGTATGTTTCTTCAAGCCCACATTTTTAAAATCATTTTTATCTTAAAGGGCTATTGAATTTTATCAAAATTCTTTTTCAGTATCAATTGAAATAAACATATAGTTTTTCTCCTCCATTCTATTTATATAATGTATCACATTGATTCATTTGCATATGTTGAACTATCCTTGCATCTCTGGCATAAATCCCACTTGGTCATTGTGAATAATCTCTTTAATGTACTGATGAATTAAGTTTGCTATTATCTTGTTGAGAATTTTTGCATCAGCAGTCATCACATCTTTTGGCCTGTAGATTTCTTTTTTTGATATGTCCTTGTGTGGTCTTGGTATTGGAGTAATACTGACTTTGTAGAATTAGTTTGGAAGTATTCTCTCCTACTCTATTTTTTACAATAGTTTAAGTAGTATTGATATTAGTTCTTCTTTAAAGACTTGGTAGAATTCAGCAGTTAAGCCATTGGGTTCCAAGTTTTTCTTTGTTTAGAGATTTTTTCTTATGGTTTTGAACTTATTATTTGTTATTGTTTATTCAAGTTTTGGATTTCTTCATGGTTCAATTTTGGTAGGTTGTATGTGTCTAGTAATTTGTCCATTTCCTCCAGATTGTCCAATTTATTGGCATATAGTTGTTCATAATAGCCACTAATGATCTCTTCAATTTCTGCAGCAGTAGTTGTAATGTCTCCTGTTACATCTTTTTTTTTTTTTAATTTGGGTCTTCTCCCTTTTTATTATTTATTCTTCATTAATCTGGCTAAAAGTTTGTCAATTTTGTATACCTTTTCCAAAAACCAACTTTTTAATTGATCTTTTGAATTTTTTTTCATTTTAAATTTATTTTTTCTGCTCTGATATTTATTATTTCTTTTCTTCTACTAATTTTGGGTTCAGTTTTCTTTTGCTTTTCTAGTTCTTTAAGATGCATTTTTTTTGGTAGTTTTTCTTCTTTTTTGATGTAGACACAGCTATATATTTCCTTTTTAATACTTCTTCTGTATCCCTTAGGTTTTGGTATGTGTCAAGATTTTTAAATTTTTTTCCTAATTTCTTCATTGACCTACTGTTTATATAGGAGCCTATTCTGCAATTTCCATGTGTTTGTAGAGTTTCCAAAATTTCTCTTGTTTATTTCTATTTTTATTCCATTGTCGTCAGAGAAGATGCTAGATATTATTTCAATTTTTGGAATGTTTTAAGACTTGTTTGGTGACCTAACATATGATCTATCCTTGAGAATAATCCATGTGCAGAAGAGAAGAATGCATATTCTGCAGCTTTGAGTAAATTTTTTTGTAAATGTCTATTATATCAATTTGTTCTATAGTGCAGACCAAATCAATGTTTCTTTGTTGATTTTCTGTCTAGGTGATCTGTCTAATGCTGAAAGTGGGTTGTTGATGTCTCCAGCTATTATTGCATTGAAGTTTATCTCTCTTTTTAGCACTAATAATATTTACTTTATGTATCTGGGTGCTCCAGTGTTAAGTAAATATATATTTACTATCATTATATATTCATGCTTGATCAGTCCATTTATCATTATATAATGACCTTCTTTGTCTCTCTCTTCTTACAGTTTCTGTCTTAAAATCTATTTTCTCTGATTTAAGTATAGCTACTCCTGCTTTTTTCTGGTTTCCATTGGTATGAAATATCTTTTTAAATCTATTTTTAGTTTATAGTGTTTATAGGTAAAGTATGTTTCTTGTATGCAACAGATCAATAGGTTCTGTTTCTCATCCATTTACCCACTCTGTCTTTTTCTATTGGAGAGTTTAGTCCCTTGACTTTCTTACTTTTTTTTTTTTTTATGAGACAGGCTCTCACTCTGTCACCCAGGCTGAGGTACAGTGTCATGATATTGGCTGACTACAACCTCCATTAGACTCAAGTGATCCTCCAACTTCAGCCTCCCCAATAGCTGGAAACATAGGCAGGCAACACCACACACAGCTATTTTTTTTTTTTTTTTTTTTAGTAGAGATAGGGTCTCACCATGTTGCCCAGGCTGCAGTCCATTTACTTTCAATGTTATTATTGACAAGTAGGAATTTACTCCTGTCATTTTGTTATATTTTCTAGCTCTTTTCTTTTCTTTCTTCCTGTCCTCCTTTTAGTGGAGACAATTTTCTCTGATTGTATAATTTAATTTATTGCTTTTTAGTTTTTTATTTATTTATTGTATACTTTTTTGAACATCTATTGTGTTTTTTGATTTGAGGTTACAGTGAAGCTTGCAAATATTGTCTTATAACCCATTGTTTTAAACTGATTGTAATTTAACACTGATTGTATAAACAAGCACACAAAAAGAAAACTAAGTAAAACTCTACACTTTAACTTTGTCTCCCTACTTTTTACTTTTTGTTGTTTCTATTTATTTCTTATTGTGCAGTCTGTTTTGAAAAGTTGTTGTAGTTATTATTTTTGATAGATTCATCATTTGGTCTTTTTAATTAAGATAAAAATAGTTTATACACCATAATTACAGTGTTATAACAGTCTTTGTTTTTCTGTGTGCGTATTATTACCAGTGAGTTTTGCACCTTCAGTTGATTTCTTCTTGCTGATTAACATCCTTTTCTTTCAGAACAAGAGCTCTCTTTAGCATTTCTTGTAGGACAGGTCCGGTGTTGATGAAATCCCTTAGCTTTCATTTGTCTGGGAAGGTATTTACTTCTCTTTACTACTTGAATAATATTTTCATGGGATATACTATTCTAGGGTAAAACTACTTTTCCTTTAGCACTTTAAATATGGCATGCCCCTCTCTCCAGGCCTGTAAAGTTTCCAGTGAAGTCTGCTGCCAGATGTATTGGAGCTCCATTGTATGATTTTTTCTTTTTCTGCTTTTATAATCCTTTCTTTATCCCTGATCTTTGGGAGTTTGATTATTATATACATTGAGTTAGTTTTATTTGGGTCAAATCTGCTTGGTGTTCTATAACCTTCTTGTACTTGAATGTTGGCATCTTTCTCTAAGTTTGGTAAATTCTGTTATTATTCTTTTACTAAACTTTCTACCCTAACTCTTTTTTTTTACGTCTTCTTTAATGTCAATAACTTTTAGATTTCTTGTCTATTTTCTATATTTTGCAGGTGTGCTTTGTTTTTAATTACTTTTTATTTTGTTTGCTGTGACTTCATATTTTCAAACAGCCTGTCTTCAAGATCACTAATTCTTTCTTCTGCTTGATCAATTCTGCTATTAAGAGACTCTGATGCATTCTTCAGTGTGTTGATTGCATTTTTCAACTCTAGAATTTCTGCTTGAGTTTTTAAAATTATTTTGGTGTCCTTGTTAAATTTATCTGATAGAAATTTCTTCTCTGTATTATCTTGAATTTCTTTAAGTCTCCTCAGCACAGCTGTTTTGAATTACCTGTCTGAAAGGTCACATATATAAATTTCTTCAGGATTGGTCCCTGCTGTCTTATTTAGTTCATTTTTTAAGACCATGTTTTTCTGGAGGATTTGATGCTTGGAAATGTTCATCAGTGTCTGGGTATTGAAGAATTAAGCAGTTATTGCAGTCTTTACAGTCCGGGCTTGTTTGTGCCAATCCCTCTTGAGAAGGCCCTCCGGGCATTTGAAGGGACTTAGGTCTCAAGCCCAATAATGCTATGGCTTTTGCAGACTCATAGAGGTAACACCTTGGTAGTCTTGTATAAGACCCAGAAAAATTCTCTGAATTACCAGGAAGAGACTTGTTCTTTCCCCTTACTTTCTCCCAAACAAATGGAGTATCTCTCTCTGTGATGAGTCCCCTGGAACTAGAGGTGTGGTAATGCAAGCACCCATATGGCCACCATCACCGGGATTGGCTAGGTCAGACCTGAAACAAGAACAGTACTGGGTCTCACCCAAGACCCACTGTAACCATGGCCTGGCTACCACCTATGTTCACTCAAAGCTCTAGGAATCTCTGATCAGTAAGTGGTGAAGCCAGCCTTCCCTTCATGGCAGCAAGTTTCCCTGTGCCTTTGGTAGGTCGAGAGATGCTATCTGGGAGCCAGGGATTAGAGTAAAAAATTTAGAAGTTTGCCTGATATTCTATTCTACCATGGCTAAGCTGACACTAAAAAGATAATACAAAGTTCTTCCCACTATTCCCTTCCTTTTCTAGCATCAGGGGAACCTCTTTCTGTGGCCACCACCACCACTGGCCCATGGGGGTTTCTGTCAGACCACTGCTGATGTTTATTTAAATCTCAAAGGCTCTGCAGTTAACTTGTGATGAATGCTGCAAGATATAGGATTCACCCTTCAGGGCAATGGGGTCCCCTTGCACCCAGGGCAGGCGTAGAAATGCTATCTAAAAGCCTAGGCCCATACTTTGGAACCCCAAAAGATTGCTCGTTGCTCTACTCTACCGTGGCCAAGCTGGCACCGGAGGTCTAAGACAAAGTCCCCTTTACTTTTCCCTCTGCTGTTCTCAAACATAAGGAGTCGTTCACCGTAGCCACCACAGCTAGCAATGTTCTTAGTTATACCTGAAGTCAGTACATCTTAAGAGTCCAAGGTCCAGGGAGTATCACCTAGGTATCACGCCTAGTTATTCCAGGGCTCTTGAGTTGCAGGTGATGAATCTTGTCAGAACTGGGTCCTTCCTTTAAAGGTAGTGTGTTTCTTTTTGGCCTGGGTTGTGTCTAGAAATGTCATCCATGAGCCAGGCATGGAATGGGAGCCTCATGACTCTGCCCAGTACGCTATCCTACTGTAGCTGAGCTGGTATTCAAGATACAAAACAAAGTTCTCCTTACGGTTCAATTTCCTCTCCTTAAGTGAAAGAAGGAGTTATTTTCATTGCTACAAGCTGCACTGCCTAGGGTTGGGGACTAGTGGCACAAGCACTTCCTTAGGTGCCCCAGCTGGTGACTTCCTAGTCAAGTGTCACCCTAGTTCTCTGGCTCTGAGCCCAACCCAGCACTAAGAATTGCCTAGGAATTGCAGTTCTTGTGTCTTAAATTGTCTTTCAAGTTTATATAGGTTTTAAGAGCACCTTGGCTCACAGTGGAATGGTTTGTTGAGAAACTCAAGTTCTGACCACTGAGATGGGCAAAATCTTTGACTACATCTAATTCAAATGCTCCCTCTGTGCACAGGTGCTGACTAAGCCCAGCATTGCTTTGTTCTCCACTATAACAGGATGGTACTGAATTCAATGTGAAGTCCCCTAGTTGCTGCATTCTCCCTCCTCCAAGTGTACAGACTCTTCAAGCTGCAGGGGGATA
Organism: Cacajao melanocephalus; assembly: GCA_963573385.1. Taxonomy (NCBI): domain Eukaryota; kingdom Metazoa; phylum Chordata; class Mammalia; order Primates; family Pitheciidae; genus Cacajao; species Cacajao melanocephalus. The sequence goes on along the minus strand of CAUYLG010006678.1, from coordinate 184,324 downwards.
GGAGAAGGGTGGTGTTAGTGATTCAAGGCTATCTCTATGACCTTCTTCAATGTCTCTTTTAGTGATATGAAGTTAAAATCAGGTCCTGTGATTTCTTACTTGATTTTTGTTTCTTGTGATGGTGCTTTTCTGTGTTAAAATGTGGTGTTCCTCTGAGAGAAACAAATGGTGTAGGCCTCTATTTTGCAATCTTGCTCTACTTCTGAAACCTTATAATAAAAGACATTTATAAAAACATTCAATAATTACTTAATGAAAATAATAATTTGATAATCTTACACATTACTTTTGCTCTGTAAGCTTTCTTTGACTTAATTTGGCCTTTTAGTAGAATGCATATATCAATAAAAGTTTTACTGTCTTTGATAATGGGAAGCAGTCCCACAGTAAATATCATCTTTATTTAATTTTTTGAAACATTGCCAGGTACTTTCATGTTTACTCCATTAGTAAAGGGCAGGACCATGAAAACTCAATGGTAGAATGCTGTTTCATACTACCTTAAAATAGCAGTATGGATAGCACTTTTTACCTCTTTCCTGCAAAGTGTTACTGTCACATCATGAAAAGACCTGTCCAGTATTTGGTTTTATTTGTGACTGTAATCCCCTCCTTGGTGGTTCAAATGCATCACTTGAAATGTGGCAGAGTTGTGAGTTTGCACTGGAGCCACTTTACTCTGTGATACATTAAAAGGTATAATCCAACTGAAATGTAAATCACTGTTCTTGAAAACAAATTACAAATGGAGATAACAGTGCTGCAGAATAGCTCTAAGTATCAGAGAGACCATCCCAGACCTATTTCTTTCAGGTCCACATTGCAGCCACACTGTTATCAAGAGTAATAGGGGGCTGCTAAGGCATGCTGTTGACAAGGGGATGGGAAACAGTGCTGTTAATCCCAGGTCCTGAATAAAAGAACACACACAACATTAACCAGCTGAATTCCAAAAGGCACACAGAAGGGAAGAGTGGCTTCTTTATGTGCTGTCACTGTAATTCCCATAGATGCCCCACACAAGTTGCCTTGTTAAAAATACTTTTAAAAATCCCTTCATAATCAAAACTAACAATCCTAATTTCTAGTCCATTGAGAAAAAGAAAAAAAAATGATCTATTTCTTTATGACCGTGATGGGCATTCATTATTATTGCCATTGTTGTTATTATTATAAGTGAAGTTTGAGGTTTTAAGGAGTTGATGAGGAAAGGATTAATCAAATGTTTCTTTCCTTGACTTCTCTTTTCTCTTGGTAGAGTATGATAAGAACTGATGCCTAGGATCATAGATTGATTCCTGGGGTGAAAGGATGTCTAGAAGGGTTTCCATATCTTGGACTTCTATGGTTGGTGAACTAAATGAGCAGACCTAGCTTGTGAAATCCTAACTCTGAATGCCAAGCCTGAGCTTACCACAAACAAATGTGTAGGCTTATGTGCGTATAGATGAGAGCCTTTTGGTTTATTGGTTTGGAAGAATTTTTAGTGGAATTACTTATATGACATTTATGTCTTTAGAGAGCACATTAATAATTTATTTTTCCTATATGTAAATAAACCTGAGACAGATATAATTATTTTCCACTCAGTTGATGGATCAACTACTTTAAAAATACACAGATTAAGTATATTGCCTTCCCTTTTTAAGAACTTTAAATGGGTTGCTGCATTAGTCCCAATTTATTATTTTAGCATTAGAAGTTCTCAATGTTAAGATTTCATCATTATAATTCTCAGCATCATCTACTTGTCCTACCAAATCTCACCCTAAAATACACAAGGCTCCTGGAAATATCCTTTTCCCATTTCTCTCAATCTATTCTTCCTATGACATTCTTTATCAAATTTCTTATCTTAGTTTCATTGAATGATCTTTCTATCACATCCATTAATCCATTCATCTATTAGACTACCATTTATTAAAGAGTATATACTTCCCGTTGTGAATAAAATTTGACATGAATAAAACAATGCAATTCTCAAAGTGCTCATGGTCTACTTGGAGAGGACAGGGTGGAGAACAAACACAATTCTAGTCCATTGCAATAAGTATGTTGGTAAAAACTTGTCTTCAGAACAATGCTGATATTTACAATCATCCCAGCCCAATATCTGATATTTTATTGCAGTTACTTAAATAGGTTACTACTCACTCCACTGAACAAAATGTCTGGGAAAAATCTGGGCAAAAAGAGATTTTGTCCAGAGATTTTGTTCCATGGAGTGAGTAGTGGAGCTAATCTCAAAGTGTCATTGGAACTGTTTTCAAATGGCTCATGACTCCTGAACTTAAGAATGAGGATCAATCAAAGTGTGTTATCAAGATTTTCAGGTATAGCACTCCCCATCTCTGAAGGCATCTCTAAAACTTCTGAATTCACCAAACATGTGAACAATTTTGCTGTGAAATTGATCAGTCTCATGGGCTAATGGCATCCCCTGCTCAAAACATGGAATATCATTGTGCACTCTGAATTCTCTAAGGATGGCAGCAGAGATTGTGGCGCCAAGCTGCTTTATAAAGTTACCAGAAATAAGAAAGGAAAGAAGAAAGGAAGCAAAGGAAAAGGAGGAAGAAATAGCTAGAACTCAAACTCAAAAATTCTCTTTCTCCATGACCTTGATAAATCAGAATATCTTCTTGAATTTCTTTATTAGGTTGATTGGAAGGGATTGAGGTTATTTCTCAGATTATGTCTACTCCAACACACTATGGGCAAAGAAGTTTCTGAAAGCTTCCAGCAACTTTGGAAATATAGTTTTTATAAGTAGAATTTTAAAAAAAAGTATATATATATATATAAAACAAGATTATAAATGCATGGTATTGCCACCTAGGAACATCTTTTCTTAGTTATATATGACCTCTAGAATCTTTTAAGTGAATGCTAAGTGTTCTGTGTTTAAAAAATTTAAATGTGTGAGCATTTTCTTTGTGATGTAAACTTTGTCGATGCCGCTCTTCGTGCTATAAATTATTAGAGTAGCTTTGATTTTGTAGTTTGAATTTTATTGTATATAGCCTACAGAAGAGAAACGGTATAAGCGATAAGGTATAATTAGATTTCCTCCTGATGCATTTTATTATGTGTTGCAGAATAAGACATGGCAATTCTGTGTAACAATTTTTAAAGTACTAAACCAGTCGAATATTAACACATCAGAATCATATCATAACTGGCATCTCTGGAGCCACAGTCTGAAGGCAAGTGTGCTTTGACTGTCTTTAGCAGAAAAAAGAAATCACTTGTATCAAACTGTGGCTTGTTTGGATGAGTACTTTTAATTACATTTGTATAAATTCAATATTAGTTTGCTTAAATAAGATGTAACTTTTACAGTGTTATTTTGCTAGACTTACAAGTTGAACGTCTACATAATTAGTTGTTCAAACTCACTCATGAGGATGGAAAGAGTCGCTATTTTGAAACATGCAAGAATGACAGACATAAACCTGGGCCATCCCAGCCAGACTGGCAGTATGACTGTCTTACTTATAAGAGGCTTGAGTTGAGATTGTTTTAGTGGGCAAAATCTCTCTGCTTACATACCCTCTGATGTATTCTGATTTTTGTATTTGTGTCACTTAGGAACGGACACTCCAGCTATTGTTTGAAAATTCCATTAAGTTGCAGTTTCAATTACGTTAATAAATAATATTTATTTAATAAACACATTTACTGATTTCAGAGTTACTGCTTGAAATGAAAATTTTCATCTTTCATTACGCAATCTAGCTCCTGTTGTCCCCAAATGGGGACATAACTGATAGGCATATTGAAAAACTTCAATTCAACATTTCCATTGTAATTAAAACTAATACACATCTGAGGTTTCAGAATTTCCACATACCATTTATATAATGCTTTATGATTATAAAGTTTGGCAAAGTGCCATTTATTTATTTATTTGCAATGTTTTTATAGAAGAAATGCATGCACAAAGCACTGAAGTGTTTTATCCAATTGGTGCTTTTATCCTCAGGAGTAACCATTTTTTCCTTTTCCACAACCTAAGATGTTTTAAAAGTATCAAGTATTTCTTGTAATGATCAAAGTGTTTAGTGATGTACACGAATGAAAGATAGCTTCTATTTCATTAAAAATTCAATTCAATCACAAAGGCAGCTGATAGCAAAAATTTGTAACAAATTGGGCAATTCAAGAAGCTATATTAATGAATGCTATGAAACACAGGGATCATTTGTGTAAATGGAGTTGAAAAATACACCTGTTGTTTCCAGTCAGTGATAATAATCATATAGGATAAGGCCTGCTTTCTTAGTTCATGCCTATTAGGAAACAACCCTTCATTGTTACTTTGCATGTGGAAAGGGCTTGCAAATGGTAGGGGCTACAGGAAACGAAGTTGAAAGAATCATTTAGTGCAACTCTATACTCAGACAGGTGCCACTTTTAGACATTTTAATTAATCTAATTTGTTAGTTATACTGGTAAATCACACTGTTATCATTCCTGAACAAGGAATGGAAACCAGAAATTGTCACGGACTAAAAATAAAAGACCAAGTCTTCAAATGGAATAGCCATATAGATTTACTGGATTAGTTTCATGGCAGTACATTAGATTGAAATTAGATACCTGGAAAAATCCAAATTACAAGGAGATCTCTTGTTTCTTTATATCACATTGACAGAAAACATGGTTTAATATAGTTTTCTAGGAAGGCTGCATATCATATACTAACTCTGTGTGTGTGTGTGTGTGTGTCTATGTGTAAGAGAAGAAAAATTTTGAAATTATAAAGGGTCCTCTATTTTAGTATAGTAACAATACTGCTGTACAGTCAATCTAAGATTGATCCAAAGTCTTGTTAGAATATATCACCATGCATCTGGTTACAATGCTGTCCAGCATCTGAATGATGGAAAGATTAGCCAAGAACACCAATGGATTGAGAATAAAGAGGCTTTTAAGAGTATCCCAGCCTGGGTGGTGGTGGAGTAAGGCAGGTTTTATTTTTTAATGTGTCTTTAAGGAATAACCTATGAGTAGACAACTCTATAATAAGATCCCTGAATGAAAGTATGACTGAGTATGCTTAGGGATTAACTATATGTTCCACAGAGAGTTAAAAAAATGACAAAAAAAATCTAAACACCCCTTACTCTCCATCAGAACAAGCATATTCTGCCTTTTCAATCCAGCAACTTTTCTAGGTTTAGTATACTCTTCAACCATAGTGTTGACTAGACTCTGCATCAGCCAATATAGATGCATACTCATTAATATCATCCTGAAGCATTTAACATCAGCATCTCTGCAGGCTGGAACTTTGATTAAGGTAAAGCCAAATCCCATTTTAGTTTCACACTAGTGAATTGGTATATAAAACAATGTCAAGTTTTAATAAGCATTAGTAAGAGCTGTAGTTAACACAATAAAATCTGTTTTAAATTATTAAATGTTCTAAAGTGCATTGTTATGATCATATTTAACAATGGCTGTTACCTAGAAAAATGTCTCAATAGAACTGATATTGAGAAATAGCTAAATTTGTGCCAAGTAAAAGACACACAAAAGATGCTCTTTTTATCAGATCTGAACTTTCAATTATCACCTTCTCATGTGACCATTTGTCTCTTTAATCTCTAATTTAAGCAGCAAAATGTTCTATTTGACTCTTGAAGTTTCCCTTATTTAAGGCAATTTAACTATATTTATAAATGGGATACAAATAACAGATAAACATTCAAAAATATAATTTCAAAAATAATAAAAGACTATGAGGTAAGAAATTGTGACAGATACTGTTGCTTAAATGTGTGAAAACATTACTAATAGATAATCTTCAAATCAATGATTTTTAAAAATATTTTAGTAACATGAGCTATTTAACAATCTTATTAAACTATCCCCCCCCTCAAGATAAATCAACACCCTTTATTGTATAAGGTTTCTTTTCTGGCAATTGATTCTCTTGACATTCAGAATATTAGAATAATCTTTACTTTTGAATTTCTTAACAAATTATTGACCGTTTTCAGATTTTGAAATTAACGTACACTGTGCAAATGAACTAAAATTAAATATTATTTTTGTCAGATGCAGATTTCAATAAGAAGCCTTTTATTGTTTAAGGAGAAGATGCATTTGAAATTAGGGGATGATCTTTGCTAAGGAAATGAGCTTTAGCATTAGATCAATTTAGATGCATTGGTCTAGCATCAGAAACATCTGATATATTAGCTATGAGAATTCTATAGCAGTAAACTGAATCAAAGTCCCCCTAGCTGAGGTTGCGGGTGAGAGTAAGGTTTGAGTAAAGAACCACGTGAAATCTGCATGTCCATTCAAGTTTAATTTATTACTTTATTAAAGCATTGTTTCTTTTGTCTGCAACTTAGGATTTACAGCCTGCATTGTAGATGTGAATGTTGTGTGAAGACTTTGCCATGTCCTTATAGGACACTCACAATGGAAGCCTCTATGGATAGAGTCATTAGTCTCCTTCTGAGTAATGCTTCTTGGCTGGTGACTACGGCCTTGGTTAAAGATGAAAAAAAGACCATGGAACTCCAGGTAGCCATGCCAACCATGCTGTTTATCAGTAATAGAATGTTAATTTGATTCATGTTAACATAGGTGTGGCATGTCCAAGAGCACTCACTTATCAGGTACATAAAATGTTATATAAGTGATGAGACTGGGGCCAATCATAAAAGCACAAGAAGTATGCTTGAGCAATTGGACCACATTCCCATTGTGCCTATTCTTGCCTCTTGGTTATCCTCCTCCAGTGTACCCATTTAGACTCATCAGGTGTTTCATATAACTCTCTGAATAAAGAGTAAAAATATCTGGCATGAATTACAGGTGATGGGCATTACTAGAATGATGATGTAAAGGTGTTGCATTATAACGTCATCTATTTATGAAAAATAAGGTAGGATGGAGATTCACCCTCTGGGTAGAATATCAAATTTATCTTATATCTTATAGTTTATATTACACTGTAAGCAGATAGCTGAAGTATAGAGCTACACGAATTCATAAAACGTGGCAAAGAGTGTGGTTAGACAATTTAGAGATTTGGAAGGGCCAACACTGGTGGGTTGATGATGAAGAGGAGGGGCAAGAGGTATATGGATGGAAAGCTAGGAGCAGTCTCCCAGTGTAAGAGCCTTTGTGCCCGCTGTGACTGCTCATCTAAAGGCTCCCACTGAAAAAGAGGTTCCTCAGTATCCATCAACATGTTAGTCCAGCTGTAGATGCCCGAGAGTGCAGTATTTGCTCAATTGTCCATAATAACAGAGAAAAAACTAGAGAGACCTGAGTGATCAGTGGGGAACTAGGGCTGCTGCTATGTTGTAGGGGTAGGGTGACTTGAGGATGGAACAAAATTGAACTCCTGGCATTTTCACTTGTACTAACATTATTCAGAGATAAAGTTAGTGGAAGATGATGGCCACTCTACAGCAGAAAGATCACTAAGGAGTCACCTAACTCAGAAATGAAACAATGAAACAATGGATCCCCTCAGAGAAGTCATGTAGTCACATATTTCAACCATGGCCATCTGAGAACCAAATACTTTAGTGTCTGTCTATAGCTTCTTTCTTTCTTATCACACACACACACACACACACACACACACACACACACACAAACTTGCAGTTTCAACTTGAGTGTGTTGGTGGTAATTAAATTTGAAATTTTTGTTCAAAGATGACAGAATCTTAAGACTTGATTTTTATCTCAATAAAATGAGAAATAGACATCACCAGGAATCCTGGGTTTGGTGCTAGGTAGCTGGTCACATTTTGGTAGTCTCCCTTTGAGGAGAAGATGAATGTATTTCCATTTTTATAAGGGAGAGCTACATTATGTCGGGTGGGAATGCTTTTGTTTGGAGGAGGAACTAAGGGAAGAAGGGTATGGACATTAGGTCACAAAAGAAATACTTTGTGCACATTTTCCATCCTTGTGGCCACTCAGCATACGAACTCCCATCATAGGCAATGGTGGTGGAATTCAGGCCCACTTCAGAGATGCTCATTTTCCCAACCCCTGGTCACTCAGGCAACACATGGGCATTTTACTTCTACCCACAGATATGAAATTTTAGATACTGACCCAAGGGTATGGAGACAGTTTAAATTTATTCATGATACCAGGGTCAAGGCTCTTGAAGCCAAGAATGCCAGGCCAGTGGCAATGTTCTAATCTGATTGCTACAACAGTGTGAACTTGGTTGTGGTTTATGCCATCTAGTCTTTCTTTTGCTTATCAGATCTTTAAACTTTATTTTCCAGTGTTTGCAGGGGTCTTCAGATTCTTCTCATAGATAAATGATAAGTTTTAATTACCTTTGATTCAAGCAAGAAAAGAGACTTCCATTATTAATCCCTGTTTCACTCCCTTCCTCTTTTTTTCCTTTCCTTTCCTTTCTGTTCCTTTCCTTTCATATTTCCCTCCCTTCCTTCCTTTCCTTCCCTTCCTTCCCTTTCTTCCCTCCCTTCCTTTCCTTCCCTTCCTTCCCTTTCTTTCCTTTCCTTTCCCTTCCTTCCTTCCATCCTTCCTTTTCTTCACTCCTTCTCTTCCTCCCTCCCTCTTTCATCTTTCCCCTTCCTTTCCTCTTTCCTTCCACCTTCCAGATCTTCCATTTCCTTTTGTGAATAACAGTGTTTGATTCAGTGAATTCTCAACTCATAAGCATAAAAAAGGTATGTTTTTCCAATAACTGCTTTTATTTATGAAATTGTAAAACTTCAATTTTCCCCCAAGTATTATACTTTTTGGTTAATTGCTAAACAGCCTCAGCTTCCCTATTAAAACTCGGCCACTGGTTTGAATTTGAGCAGTTCTAAAAATGTACTATTTCCTGTCATTTGATCTTTAAGTATGATCTATCTGTTTCTCACCAACCAAATGTGGCAGAGATGCAAGTAGAATCTTGGGCTTCCTAACAGTGACTGCACATATGGAGTTTTGTTCTTCCAAACTGGAAATCCTACAGGTGGGGCAAACACTGTAATATTAGTTGTGTGAGCTCTGGGCAATTAATAGTAAGAATCAAATGATGGGATGTGATCTGAAGTGAAGCATAGTTCAACATTAGACTCTGAATATACCTGACTCAAAAAAACAGGGATAACTAAAATTACTGGGTTTGAGATCAGTCCTGAGCCTCAGAGAGATGAAGAGATCAAGGAACAAAGAGACTTTCCATGGATTCCTCATTGGACAGCCAGTGCCTGCTATCTGGTAGGGCCTCTGCCTTCTTTCAACTACGGGATTGCTGTAGGTAAGCATTCTAGCAATCTCACATGAGCCCTCATTAACAAAACAAAATAAACAAAAACATGAAAAGCCATGAAAGAGGACACATGTTCATATAATGAAGATTGGTCTGAAAGAATTGAAATAGAATACTTGAATCTTAACACAAATAATAATTTTTAGGAATTAAAAAATTCCTTACTACAAAAATCAGCAATGGAATGGAAGGTGAGGATGAATTATTTTTCACCTGAATTAATTATCTGGGACACAAACTGTAAGAAATAAATCAACATACCCAGAAAAAATATGAAGTGGTAGTAGTCATGGGAGGTAGGTTTATTATCAGACTTTATGCAATGCTAGAAGGCATAAGTGGACAACAGAATAAAGAGAATGTGACCTAAGAATTTTTCAACTCGATGATATTTTGCAAGGAGAAGGAAAAAATATTAGAGAACATACTAGATATCAGTAAATATGTTACACTTGTAACAAATTTGAGGAAAATACTCAGGAAAGAACACTAATTAAACAGCAAATGAACCAGGATACAGACTTGCTCAAATATTTTATCCCAATAGCATAAGAACAAGCTGTCAGGGATTTTGAAAAATTAGTGCTCAATAAGAACTCTTAAAATAGAACAGCTATCCTTTAAGAAAAAAATTATAATAGTACAGAAGAAAGTGTGCTACACCATCTGAGTTTTCCTCTTTTTGAGCAGTTGGAGACAAAACAGGAGAAATGAAAGCAGCTAAAAGTCTCATTTCTTAGGAAGTTATTATTCTTTAGAAATTGCTTATTAGGGAAAAGGATTGGTATTGAGAAAGAAGAGCACTTTCATTGGTGAAGAGTATATCTTTATAGGGAAAATACTGCACACATAGTACTCAAACAGTAGAGATATATGTGTTAATTATAAAAACAGGTAAAGGAAATATAACAATTAATTAAATTAAAAAGTATGAAATTTCAAAATTAACAAGGGGAAAGTGGAATGAACAGAAATTGGATCAAGCAAGCAAATATAAGGACAATGATACATAAACAGAAGAAGCAAAAACTGCCAGAAGTGGTTTTAATTAATTTAGTTGTATTCTACATATAAGACACACACTCAAAAATAAATGACATTTGTGGTTAAAAATAAAATTATAGGCATATAAGATTTATACAAATCTAATTTAAAAGGCAGAATGGCATTGTTAATATTAAATAAAATGAATTTAAAGCTAAATGATCTAAAACATTAAAAAGCTACATTATACCCGCTGTTTCAGATGACCCCAACATTGTGCAATGCTATTCATGTGTGGCAAAAACTCATTGATTCATTCTACTAACTTCCATTCAAGAAATATTTATGAAATATATCTATGTGCTAAAAACAGATTCTGGAATTAAAATAGATAAAAGTCATTTCCACCTGGACCTTATGTTTAAGAGGAAAAAAAAAAAGAAGACACAAAATCACAAGCTAGTATGTCACAAAAGTATATCAGTTACATGAAAAACAACAACAATAAATATAAAGAGACTTTGATTAATATAACAGTATTGAGGAGCATCAAAACATCATTTTCAAAGTTGGCCAGTTTTATATAGAGTGTTCATTAGCTATTTTTATTTGTTTCTGCAATCAGTGTTAATTTACCATCAGTTTTAAATAAGGAGTTATAAGGTAGTATTTGCAAACTTCACAGTAACTACAAGTCAAAAAAAATACAATGGATACATAAGAAATAAAAAGAAAGAAGTTAAATTATAACATCAGAGAAAATCACTTTCACTAAAAGGAAGACAGGAAAAAAGAAAAGAAGGAAGATAAGGACACAAAACAACCAGAAATCAAATAACAAAATGGCAGGAGTAAGCCCTTACTTATCAATAATAACACTGAATGTAAATGGACTAAAATCTCTATTAAAAGGACGTAGAGTGACTGAATAAATGAAAAAAAAAAAAAAAAAAACAAGACCCAAGGATCTGTTGCCTACAAGAAACACACTTAACATATAAAGCACACATAGAATGAAATTAAAGGGATGGAAAAAGATATTGCATGTCAAAGGAAACAAAAAACAGAAAACAGGTATCTATATTTACATCTGACAAAATAGACTTCAAGACAAAAACCTTAATAAGAAACAAAAATCTTCATTATATAGTGATAAAGGGGTCAATTCAAAAATTGTAAATATATATATATATACCTAATACAGGAGCACCCAAATGTAAAAAGCAAATATTATTAGAGCTAAAGAAAATACACTCCAATACAATAATAGTTGGAGCTATTGGACAGATAGCTTCTCACTCTCAGCATTGGACAGATCTCCCAGACAGAGAATCAACAAAATATTGGACTTAATCTGTAGCATAGACCAAATGGAGATAATTGATATTTACAGAACATATCATCCAATGGCTGGGGAATGCATATTTTTATCCTCAGTACATAGATTATTCTCAAGGATAGAGCATATATTAGCTCACATAACAAGTCTTAAAACATTCAAAAAATTTGAAATAATATCAGGCATCTTCTCTGACCACAATGGGGTAAAACTAGAAATTAATAACAAGAGGAATTTTGGAATCTACACAAAAACATGAAAGTTAAAGCAAATACACCTGAATGACCAGTGGGTCAATGAAGAAATTAAGAAGGAAATTTAACTTTTTTTTTTTTAAACAAATGATAATGGAAACACAACATACTAAAACCTATGGGATACAGTGAAAGCAGAACTAGAGGAAACTTTATAGGAATAATTGGCTACATCAAAAAATAAAGAAAGAAAAACTGCAGATAAATAGCCTGACAACACTTAAAGAACTGGGAAAGCAAGAGCAAACCAAATCCAAAATTAGTAGAAGAAAATAAATAAGATCCCAGAAGAAATAAATTTCAAACCAAATTTGAAATGAGGAAAATAATACAAAAGAGCAATGAAATGAAACGTTTTTTTAAAAAAAGATAAACAAAATTGCCAAACCTTTAGCCAGACTAAGAATAAAAGACAACTCCATTAAACAAAATTAGAGATGAAACAGGAGACATTACAACTGATACTGCAGAAATTCAAAACATCATTAGTGGCTATTATGAGCAACTATATGGCAATATATCAGAAAACCTAAAATAAATGGATAACTTCTCAGACACTTACAATCTACCAAGTTTGAGCCATGAAGAAATCCAAAATCTGAACAGATCAATAACAAGCAATGTGGTTGAAGCCATAATAGAAATTATCTCAGTGAAGAAAAACTCAGACCTAATGGCTTTACTGCTGAATTTTACCAAACATTTAAGGAATAACTAATACCAATCCTACTCAAACTATTCTGAAAAATACAGGAGGGAATACTTCCAAATTCATTCTATGAGATCAGAATTACCCAGATACCAAAACCAGACAAAGACACTTAAAAAAAAAGGAAGGAAGCTACAGGCCAATATCCATGATGAATATTAATGCAAAACTCCTCCACAAAATAATAGCAAACCAAATTCAACAATACATCATTAAAAATATCATTTATTATGAACAAGTAGAATTTATCTCAAAGATGCAAGGATGGTCCAATACATAATACATAATATGATACATAATATGAACACAATGGAGAACAGAAACCATACATTCATTTCAATTGATGCTGAAAATCCATTTGACAAAATTCAACAGTCCTTCACAATAAAAATCCTAAGAAAAAGGTATAGAAGGAACATACCTTGATATAATAAAAACCATATATATGACAGATCTACAGCTATTATCATACTGAATGGAAACAAAACTGAAAGCATTTACTCTGATATATGGAATGAACAAGGATGCCCACTGCCACCACTGTTGTTCAGCATATTACTGGAAGATCTAGCTAGAGCAATCAGACAAGAGAAAGATATGAAGGGCAAAATCTCTCTGTTAAGCCCCATAGGCCCCCAAAGCTCAGTGTATCCCTCACTGGGGGTGGGGCACAACTCTCTAGTAGGGGAGGTAGCATGATTAGTAGCATCTGGACCCAAATGGTTCATCAAAGCAATAACAAACCAGGGATCGCACTGGGGGGCAGTCAGAGACCAAGGGCCACATCGTTTCCAGCTACAGACCTTATGAGACACCAATATGGGAAACTATATGAGGTCAGCTAGCATTAAAATAAAATCAATTACTATGTGCCAAGCACAGAGCATGGAGCCTTTGCCTCAAAACCCTAAGTGTTACCAGGCCCTATGGGGGTTTGTGTGGGATGCAGTCTCAAAACTTTAAGATTCCCAGACAACAGCATTAGCATCACCTGGGAACTTGTTAGAGATCTAAGTCCTCGGCTCCAACCACTGAATCAGGCATTCAGGGGCCAGGCCCAGTAGTCAGTTTTAAAGAACACCTCTCCTGTGTGATTCGGATGCTGGCTTCAATCTAAGAATCACTGATCAAGCCCTGTTTTTGTAGATGGAACAACTGGGGTTCAGAGAATATGCCACTTACACAAGGTCATAACTGCTAAACTGCTAGCTGGGTTTTAAGTCCAGCTTTGTCGGTTCTAGAAACAAGGCTTATATATAGGCCTTCCCATTTGGTGATTGGAGAAGAAATCTTAAGAATCACAGAAAAGAGGAGAAGAGTCAAGGAAAGCCCTTTTGCAGAGAAATCTGACCCAGACCTTAGGTCCCTTGATTCTTTGCCTCCCTAGCAGCCAGACATCCAGGGTGGCTCACACTGTCACCCCATACACCCCGCTGGAGGCTGGAGAGGAAGCCACAGCACTGTTGGGCTGCGTGACAGTGACCTGCCTCTTTCAGAAGTAGGAGGCATGCAGGGCCCTCCCCCTGCCACAAAATACACAACTTGGAAATACTAGCAAGTATAGCCTCTAATATGCTGTTAAATTCAACAGAAAATTGCACACCGCAAATGCATGAAAACAGGAGCTAATGGGCAGGCATGAATGGTCCGAGCCTGTCCAGCAGGTGGCCCATTGCTCAAACAGACATCCACATCTATGGCAAGTTGCAGAGCCAGTCCAGCGGGTCTGGGGTTCCACCCTCCCTGGACTACAGGTCAGCTGTCAGTTGATGGTAACTATTTGGCTTTGTTTCTAGGTTCTTTATTCTGTTCCATTAGTCTGTGTATTTACTTTTATACTGTATCCTGCTGTTTTATTTGCCATAGCTTTGTAGTATAATTTAAAGTCAGGTAATGTGATGCCTCCAGATTTGTTCTTGCTTAGAATTGCTTTGCCTGCTTGGGTTCTTTTTTTGGATCTGTATGAATTTTAGAATTATTTTCTCTAATTCTGTATTAAACGATGTTGGTATTTTAAAAGAAATTGCATTGAATCTGTAGATTACTTTGGGCAGTATGGTCATTTTCATAATAATTGATTCTTCCAATCCATGAGCATGAAATATATTTTCATTTGTCCCCTGTGTCATCAGTGATTTTTTTCAGCAGTGTTTTGTGGTTTTCCCTGTAGGGATCTTTTATCTCTTTTAAGTACAATCCTAGGTATTTTATTTTGTGCAACTATTATAACAGAGATTGAGTGGTCAATTTTGTTCTCAACTTGGTTGTTGTTGGTGTATAGCAGTTCTACTGCTTTATGTACGTTAATTTTCTAAACTGAGACTTTACTGAATTTATTTATCAAAACTAGGAGTCTTTGGGAAGGGTCTTTAGGATTTTCTCTGTATGTGATAATACCATTGGTGAACAGAGATAGTTTGACCTCCTGTTTTCCAATTTGGGGAAATTTATTGCCTTTTCTTTTCCGATTGCTCTGGCTGGAACTTCCAATACTATGTTGAATAGAAGTGGTGAAAATGAGCGTTCTTGCCTTGTACCAGTTTTTAGGGGGATTGCTTTCAACTTTTTCCTGTTTAGTATGTTGTTGGCTGTGGGATTGTCATATATGGCTTTTATTATTTTGAGGTATATTACTTCTGTGACTAGTTTGTTAAGGGTTTTTTTTTTTAATTGTATTTGGGCTTTGGGGTACGTGTGCACATCCTGCATCCTGCAGGATTGTTGCTTAGGTACATACATACCATGGTTGTTTGCTGTCTCCATCCCCGCTGCCCCGTCGCCTACATTAGGCATTTCTCCCAGTGTTATCCCTCTCCATCCTCCCCGCACCTCCTTGCTGTCCTTCCCCTCCCCTCCCTTTCACTCCCCAACCTAGCCCTGTGAGTGTTGTTCACTTCCCTGTGTTTTCATTGTTCATCACCTGCCTATGAGTGAAAACGTGTGGTGTTTGGTTTTCTGTTCTTGTGTCAGTTTGCTCAGAATGATGGTTTCTAGATACATCCATGACTCTACAAAGGACACGAACTCATCATTTTTTACGGCGGCATAGTATTCCATGTATGTGTAACATTTTTTTTTTTTTTGTCCAGTCTATCATCAATGGGCATTTGGGTTGGTTCCAGGTCTTTGCTATAGTAAACAGTGCCGCAATGAACATACATGTGCATGTGTCTTTACAATAGAATGATTTATAATCCTTTGGGTATATACCGAGTAATGGGATTGCTGGATAGCTTGAGGGTTTTTATCATAAAGGATACTGGATGTTACTGACTACTTTTTTGCATTTATTAAGATGATTATTTTTGTTTTTAATTTTAATTTTTGTTTTTGATTCTGTTTATGTGTTGAATCACGTTTATTGACTTTCATATGTTGAACCATCCCTGCATCCCTGGGATGAAACTCTACTGATCATGGTGAATTATCTTTTTGATGT
Organism: Cacajao melanocephalus; assembly: GCA_963573385.1. Lineage (NCBI taxonomy): Eukaryota > Metazoa > Chordata > Mammalia > Primates > Pitheciidae > Cacajao > Cacajao melanocephalus. The sequence continues at coordinate 168,319 of CAUYLG010006678.1, read as the reverse complement.
GCTGTTAATTCAATTTCATAGTATTTTATTCAGGATTTTGGTGTCTGTGTTCATTACTGGTTTGTAATTTTCTTTCTTTTTTTTTCTTTCTTTTTCTTTCTCTTTCTTTCTTTCTTTCTTTCTTTTTTCTCTCTCTCTTTCTTTCTTCTTTTCTTTCTTTCTTTCTTTCTATTATTTTTTTGTTGTTGCCTTTCCTGGCTTTGGTATTAATTGTGATACTGGCTTCATAGAATGAGTTAGAGAGGGTTCCCTCTTTTTCAACCTTTTGAAATAGTTTCAGTTGATTGATACCAATTATTCTGTGAATATCTAGTAGAATTCAGCTGTGAATACATCTGGCCCTGGGATTTTTTTTTTTTGCTGGCAATGTTTAAGTGACTGATTCAATCTTACTGCTTGTTATTGATCTGTTAAGGATTTCTAGTTCTTCCTGATTTAAGCCAGGAGATTGTATGTTTCCAGGAATATATATGCATAGAGGTGTTTCTAGTAGACTTTTAAATAATCTTTTGTATTTCTGTAGTGTCTGTTAAGGAACAGAATAAACACAACATGTTCTCACTCATCTGTGGAAGCTAACAAAAATTGATCCCATAGAAGTAAAAAGTAGAACAGAGGATTCTAGAGGCTGGGAAGGGTAAGGGGAAGACACAGATGAAGAAAGATTTGTTAATGAATTTAAAACTACTGCTAGAGAGACAGAATGAGTTATATTGTTTTATATCACATAAGAATGACTATGGTTATGATGTGGTTGGCTGTGTCCCCACCCAAATCTCATCTTGAATTGTAGCTTCCATAATTCCCTCATGTTGTGGGACGGACCCAGTGGGAGATAATTGAATCATGGGAGCAGTTTCCCCTATACTGTTCTTGTGGTGGTAAGTCTAATGACATCTAATGATTTTATAAAGGGCAACCTCTTTTGCCAGACTATCTCATTCTCCTTTGTTTGCTGCCAATGTAAGGTGTGCCTTTCACCTTCTGCCATGATAGTGAGGCTTCCCCAGGCAAATGGAACTGTAAGTCTATTAAACCTCTTTTTTTTTTTTTATAAATGGCTCAGTTTCAGGTATGTCTTTACTAGGAGCATAAAAATGGACTAATACAGGTTAACAAATATGTGTGATTTAAATAGCTGGAAGTAGGATAGTAAACATTCTCAGCACAAAGAAATGATACATGTTTGAAATTATATGTATTGAAACTTCTCTATGTAATCCCAGAATTTGTAAAACTATTATTTTTTAACTAAAATAATACTAAAAACCATTAAAATTAACAGAGAAGAGTAACTGCCTGAGATAACCAAGAAACATATAAAAAATCATAGCAAGGAGTGACTTGGAATAAGAACATACTAAAAGATATTATAATCAAGTCAGTATGGTACTTGTGTTAGACTGAATAAATATCTTACTTAAATGGAATCAAGAATTAGATACAACCATATTTGAAATTTAATGCACAATTAAGTTAGTAGTTTAATTGAGAAAAAGAAACCTAAATGTTCCTAAATAATGAGCAAGATATTCTTAACTAGATTTTAAACCCAGAAGCTATGTAGCTATGCAAAATCATAGCTGTCTTGACTGTATTTATACATTCAAACATGTTGTATATTATATATATGTATATATATATAAAATGGCAAAAATTATCACAAGTGAAATCAATAGACAAAATATAGGATTTGAAACAAAACATTTCTAAGACAAGTAGGAGAAAAAGAGAGTTCTTAAAAACCAAGAAGTAAATAAAAGTAAACTAACCTAAAATAAACAAGGATATAAATAGACAATTCAGACAAAAGCAGGTGAGTTCAAGGTAGTATGGCAGTTGGCTGAAGAGCAAAATTCAAAGACCAAATTGAATTGGTCCCAAATCACATGGTGCTAAATTTCAAAAGTAGCCGCTAAGTGCAAATTACAATAACAATGTTACTGTTTATACCAAAAAAAAAAAAAGTAAAAAAATAAAAATAGCAAAAATATTTTTGGCAGATACGTGGAAAGAACATTTCACTACATTGCTGTTGAAGTGAATTCTTAATGTCTTTTGTCAAAAACAACATGACTATCAAAATTATATAGTATAAAAATAACAGCATTCTGGACTTCTGGTTTTCAGTCCAATAGTAAGGATCTTAGAAGTCTTCACTCCATCTCAATAAAGACTAAAAAGCTGAAAAAACTGAAAACTCAATCGCTCTTCTTACATCCCTCAGGGAAGTGAAGTCACAATGCAAACTACTAACCCCATATTAGAGAGATACACAGGTGGATACAGAGTATCACAACTTACCAGAGCAGAAACACACGATTAGAAACTTTCACGAGAGCTAGTGCCAGAATAGAATAACCAGTACGGTAAGCAACATATAGCTAGAAGGTCAGTGCTGACAAACCTGAGACATTAAAAACAACAGGAAGACTCGGTCATTGGCAAGTCCTAACACGTGTAAGTTTTATCTCCTGGGCTCTACCAGGTAGTCATAGCGAATGTCGGAAAAAAATCTTCTTGGGCTTTTTTCTGGCAGAGAAGAAGAAAAGAAACCATTCTGAAATAAGCTAAAATGTAGACTGAACATTGCTCAAGAAAGTATCTCTGAGCTTGAGGATATATCCGTAGAGACTCCCAAAACTAAGAAAAAAAGAGAAATAAACTGGAAAAAAAAAGACAGACCAGAACAAAATATTCAACTTACTGTGAGGCAATGTAAAGGCTGTAGTTATAGAATACCAGAAGGAGAAGCATATCATATTCAAACTTCATAAGACTAACTATAAAGAAAACAACTTAAGCCAAGCAAGAAAAAAAATCAAACAAACAAAAACAAAAAACACCTTACATGCAGAAGGGCAAAGATAAAAACCTACTCCCCAGAAACCATGCAAGCAAGAAGAGAGTGAGTAAAAGATTTACAGGATTGAGAGAAACCACCAACCTAGTAGTCAGTAGCCTGTACAATTATTCTTTGTAAATGAAGGAAAAATAAAGATATTTTCAGACAAACTGAGGGTATTCATTGCCATTAGACCTGTCTTGCAAGACATGTTAAAATAAGTTTTTCAAAGAGAAAGAAAGTAACTCAGGAAAGAAACTTAAATCTAAATAAAGAAAGGAGGTGCATCAGAGTAGGACTAAACAAAGGTAAAATAAAAACTTTTATATTTATTACTCTAAACTGATCTAACAGGTTACAGTTTATTCAAAATAATAGTGACAATGGATTCAACAATATATGTATACACACATACATATGCTTATATGTGCCATGCAAAATGGACAACAATGATACGTAAATGGAACATGGAAATTAGTATTATTTTTTCATTAAAGGTACTTCCACTATCCACAAAGCAGTTTAGTGTTATTTGAAAGTGATCTTGGAGTAGCTGTAAATGTATATTGCAAACTCAGGGCAACCGCTGAGTAAAAACAAAGGGAAGTATAATAGACAAGCTAATAAAGGAGACAAAATAGAATCATATAAAACACTCAATTAAAACTATAAAAAGCAGGCAGATAAATATAGGAAAAAAGAACAATAGCAATACATAAAAACACTAACAAATATGGTAGATATTAATTAAAATATATCAAAGATTATCTTAAATGTCAATGGTCTAAACTTACCAGTTAAAAGACCAAAAAAATGTCAGAGTGGATTAAGAATCAAGACCCAAATATATGTTGTCTACCAAAAACTCATCTTAGGTATAAAGACACATATAGATTAAAAGTAAATGGATGGAGAATAATATAACACACAAACATAAATTGAAAGAAAGTTGGAGTAACGATGTTAGTTTTAGGCAGAGCAGACTCCAGAGCAAAGAAAGTTATTCAGCATAAAGAGGGGGACTATATAATGATAAATGGGTCAGTACTTTAATAAGATATGATAATCCTTAATGCCTTTGTGCCTCACACCAGAGAGTCAAAATATCTGAAATAAAACTGATTAACTTCAAGGAGAAATAGATGAATCCACTATCATAATTGGAGACTATAACACTCCTCTATCAGTAATGAACAGATAGGGCAGGCAAAGAATCAGTAAGGACATAATTGATCTCAACAACTGGATATAATTGACATTTACAGACTAATTCATTTAACAACAGCTGAATACCCACTCTTCTCAAGCTCATATGAAGCATTCACTAAGATAGATGCCATACAGGGCCATAAAACATATGTTAGCAAGTTTTAAAAACTGGAAATTATACAATGTCTGCTCTGAGACAATAGAATTAAGCTACAAATCACTTACAAAAAAATAGCTGGAAATCTCCAAATATTTGGAGACTAAACAACACACTTCTAAATAACAGATCAAATAATAAATCTTAGTAGTAGTTTATATATACATTGAACTAAATGAAACTAAAAATACAACTTATCAAAATTTGTGGAATGCAAGGAAATGAGTGCTTGGAAATTTATCAAAAATATATATTTGAGATATATGTATGTATCAAAAATACATATGAGGAAAAACATGAAAACCCCGATAAATGAAATTAAAGCACTCAGTAAATAGAGAGATATTCCATATTCATGGAAAGAATGACTTAGTATTATAAAAAGTGATTGTTCTTCCAGACTTGATTAAGAGATCCAATGTGATCTCAGTTAAAATCTCAGCAAGTTATTTTGTGGATGTAAACAAACTAATTCTAAAGTTCATATGGAGAGGCAAAAGACCCAGAATAGCCAACTTAGTATTGCAGGAGAAAAGCAAAGTTAGAGGACTGACACTACCAGATTTCAAGATTTACTATAAAGCTACAGTAATCAAGACAGTGTTGCATTGATAAACTAAACTGACAAACAGACCAATCTAACAGAATGCCTATATAGAAAAGAAGAAAGATCTAAAATTAATCACCTAAACTTCCACCTTAAGAAACTAAAAAGAGAGGAGAAATTAAATACACAAGAATCAGGAGAAAATAAATAATAAGATCAAAGAAATTAACAAGCCTCCAACCAGACTAATTAGGAAAAAAAGATAACACAAATGACTAAAATCAGAGATTGAAGAGAGGATATCAGGACAGATTTTATGGCAATCAGAAGGATAATAAAAGAATACAATGAACAACTTGATGCCTACAAGTTTGATAACCTGGATGAAATGGACCAATTCCTTAAGACATAATCTACCAAAACTCACACAAGAAGAAATAGACTATCTAAATAGGCCTATGTCTATCAAATAATAATTCATAACCTTTCAAACTTGAAAGCACCAGACCCAGATGGATTCAAATTTTGATCAGATATATTTTCATTTTGAATTCTAGTAAACATTTAAGGGGAAATTTACATCAATACTTTATCATCTCTTTCAGAATATAGATGCAGAGGGAATACTTCTTAATTCATTCTTCAAAGCCAGAATTATTGTAACACCATACCAGACAAAGATATAACAAGAAAAATAAAACTACCACAGACCAATACCTTTCATGAACATAATGCAAAAATATTGAACAAAATGTTAGCAACAATGTATTAAAATGTGTACACTAAGACCAAGTGGATTTTATATGCAGGATTCATCTCATTTGAAAGCACATTAATGTAATATATGTTATCAACAAACTGAGAAAGAAAACTTACATGATCACATTAATGGTGTAAGAGGGCATGTGACAAAATCAACACCCATTAATGATAAAAACTCTCAGTAAACTAGGAACAGAGAACTTCTTCAACTTAATAAAATAACATCCACAGAAAAAAAAAAACTATAGCTAACATTAAGGGTGAGAAACTGTAAGTTTTACCATTAAAATCATGAACAAGGCAAAGATTTTGCCTCTCATCATTACTTCTCAACATCATACTGGAAATCCTAGCTAATGATATAAGGTAAGAAAAAGAAGTAAGTTTATATAGATTGAGAAGGAAGAAATCAAACTGTTAACAGATTACATAATTGCTATGCAGAAAAAAAAAGAGTCTAAAAAAACAACTCTTGTAACTAATACCAGAATTGTAAGAAAGTTGTACAATACAAGGTTAACACACTAGTCAGTTGCTTCCTTATATACTTATAGTGAAGAAGTGGAATTTGAAATTAATAATACAATACCATTTATATTGCACACAAAAATGAAATTCTTAGATATAAATCTAATAAAATATATCAAAAATATATATGAGGAAAAACATAAAAACTCTGATAAATGAAATTAAAGCACTCAATAAATAGAGATATATTCCATAATTATGGAAAGAATGACTTAATATTATAAAAAGTGTTTGTTCTTCCAGACTTGAGTAAGAGATCCAATATAATCTCAATCAAAATTTCAGCAAGTTATTTTGTGGATGTAAATAATTCTAAAGTTTATATGGAGAGGCAAAAGACCCAGAATAGCCAACTTAGTATTGCAGGAGAAAAGCAAAGTCAGAGGACTGACACTACCAGATTTCAAGATTTACTATAAAGCTACAGTAATCAATACAATGTTGTATTGATAAACTCAACGGACAAATAGACCAATCTAACAGAAAGAAAAGCCCTGAAATACACCCACATAACAATAGTCAACCAATTTTGACAAAGGAGCAAAAATAATGCAGTGGAGTGAAGACAGTCTTTTCCAATAAATCGCACCTGAACAACAGGATATCCACATGCAAAACAACTCAATCTAGACAAGGACCATACACCCTTCACAAAAATCAAATAAATAAATAAATAAATAAATAAATAAATAAATAAATAGCATGATCCATGAAAGAAAGAATTGACAGATTGGGATTCATTAAAATTAAAAAGTTTTGCTCTGTAAAGACACTGTTAAGAAAATGTAAAAAACAAGCTACAGACTGGGAAAACATATTTGCAAAAAAAAATATATATATATATGTGTATATATATATATATATACATATATATATATATATATGTGTATATATATATATACACATATATATATATATATATATGTATATATATATATATATATGGGCAAAAGACCTGAACAGATATTAGGTTGGTGCAATAATTGCAGTTTGGGACCCTGAATTTTAAATTATTATAACTAAGCTGAAATGTATCTTTATTAATCAAAATAAGAACCACTACAATCAACACAGTTTTGCCAATGAGAGATGTTTGTTTATTTTTGTAGCATAAAAATTTGTACTTCAGAATTCAGCAAATTTTTGGAAAGCATTTTCTGCATCCTGCTGGCTCTGGAAGTGCTTTTCCTGCAAAAAGTTGTCGTGATGCTTTAAGAAGTGGTCATCGGTTGGCAAGAGGTCAGGTGAATATGTAGGATGAAGCAAAACTTAATAGTCCAATTTGTTCAACTTTTGAAACGTTGGTTGTGTGACATGTGATCAGGCATTGTTGTGGAGAAGAATTGAGCCCTTTCTGTTGACCAGTGCTAGCTGCATGCATTGCAGCTTTTGGTGCATCTCATTGATTTGCTGAGCATACTTCTCAGATGCAGTGGTTTCCCCGGGATTCCAAGAGCTGTAGTGGATCAGACCAGCAGCAGGCCACCAAACAGTGTCTATGATCTTTTCTGGTGCACGTTTGACTTTGGGAAGTACTTTGGAACTTCTTCTTGATCCATCCACTGAGCTGGTCATTGCCGGTTGTTGCAAAAAATCTACTTTTCATTTTAGGTCAAAAACCAATGGAGAAGTGGTTCATTGTTGTGTAGAATAAGAGAAGATGGCACTTCAAACGATTTTTTACATTCTCACTCAGCTCATGAGGCACCAACTTACTGAATTCTTTCACCTTTTCAATTGACTTTAAATGCCAAATAACCATAGACTGATTGGCTTTGAGTTCTTCGGCAACTTCTCATTTAGTTGTAAGAGGATCAGCTTTGGTGATTGCTCTCAAATGGTTGTTGTCAACTTCTGATGGCCAGCCACTACACTCCTTATCTTCAAGGATCTCGTCTCTTTTGCAAAACTTCTTGAACCACCACTGCTCTGTATGTTCACTATCAGTTCCTGGACCAAATGTGTTGCTGACATTGGTAGTTGTCTCTGCTGCTTTATGACCCATTTTGAACCCAAATAAGAAAATTACTCAAATTTCCTTTTTGTGTAACATCATTTCAATAGTCTAAAATAAATATAAAATAAAGAGCAAGTAATAAGTCATTAGCAAAAAAAAAAAATAAAACAAAAAATGTGCATTAAAATATTGTAATAACATAACCACAGTTACATACGAATGTGTTCCAATATCAAATGGCAAATATCAACAATGCAGAAACTGCAATCGCATTTGCACCAACCACAATTACTTCTTCACTAAAGAAGATATGTATATATCAAATGTACATATCATTATGCAATTGCAAACTAAGACAAAATGAGATATTATCAGGTTGGCGTGAAAGTAATGGCAAAAACTGTAATTACTTTTGCTTCAAATCATACTACATATCTATCAAAGTGACAAAAATCTAAAACACTGACACTGCCAAATGTTGGTGAGAATGTGGAATAACAGAAACGTTTTTTACTGTTGCTGGTACTGCAAAATGATATAAACATTTTGGAAGATATTTTGGCAGTTTCTTACAAAACTAAATATACTCTTACCATATGATCCAGCAATTATGATACCTGTAATTTACTCAAAAGAATTGAAAATTTAGCGTCTACACAAAAACCTGCACAAGGATATTAATAGCAGCGTTTTTTTTTTTTTTTACAAGTTTTAATTTATGTTCAGGGGTACATGTGCAGGTTTGTTATATAGGTAAACTCATGTTATGAGGGTTTGTTACACACATTATTTCATCATCACCCAGGTCTAAATCTAGTAAACAATAGTTACTTTTTTTGATCCTCATTCCCACACTCCAGTTGCAAGTAGTCCTCAGTGTCTTTTGTCCTCCTCTATGTGTCCATGTGTTCTCATCAGTTAGCTTCCACTTATGAGTGAAAACATGCAGTATTTGGTTTTCTATTCCTGTGTTATGATGCTAAGGATGATGGCCTCCAGCTCCATTCACATTGCTGCAAAGGACATGATCTCATTCTTTTTTAATGATGTATACCATGTTATATATGTACCACATTTTATTTACCCAATCTACCATTGATGGGCATTTAGGTTGATTCCATATCTTTGCTATTGTAAACACTGATGCAATGAACATATGCATGCATGTGTCTTAATGTTAGAATAATTTATATTCCTTTGGGAATATACCCAGTAATGGGATTGCAGGGACAAATTGTAGTTCTGTTTTTAGCTCTTTGAGGAATTGTCACACTGCTTTCCAAAATGATTAAACTAATTTATACTCCAACCAACAGCGTATAAGCATTCCCTCATCTCCACAATCTTGCCAACATCTGTTATTTTTTTACTTTTTATTAATAGTCATTCTGTCTGGTGTGAGATGGTATCTCAATGTGGTTTTGATTTGCATTTAGCTAATGATCCATGATACTGAGCTTTTTAAAAATATGCTGTTGGTCACATGTATGTCTTCTTTTGAAAAGTGTCTGTTTGTGTACCTTGCCCACTTTTTAATGAAATTGTTTGGCTTTTGCTTGTTGTTTAAATTCCTTATAAATGCTGGATATTAGACCTTTTTTCTAGTTCTTTGAAGAATATCATTTGAAGTTTGATGAAAATAGCACTGAATCTATAAACTGCTTTGAGCACCAGGGCCATTTTAATAATATTGATTCTTTCTATCCATTAGTATGGAATGTTTTTTTATTTGTGTTATCTCTGATTTCTTTGAGCAGTGTTTTGTAATTTCTATTGTAGAGATCTTTCACCTCCTGGGTTAGCTATATTTCTAGGTACTTTACTCTTTTTGTGGCAATTGTGAATAGGATTGCATTCTTGATTTAGTTTTTGGCTTCTTTCTTGTTGGTGTATAGAAATGCTAGTAATTCTTGTACATTGGTTTTGTGTCCTGGGACTTTCCTGAAGTTGTTTATCAGATGAAGGAGCTTTTGGAACAAGACTGTGGGGTTTTCTAGATATAGAATTATGTCCTCTTCAAATGTGGATAGTTTAACTTCCTATTTGAATGGTGCTAATTTATTTTCCTTGCCTGATTGCTCTGGCCAGAACTTCCAATAGAATGTTTACTAGGGATGTTCGTGAAGGAGAGCATCTTTGTCTTGTGCTGGTTTTCAGTGGGAATTTTTCCAGCTTTTGCCCATTAAGTATGATATTGGCTTTGGGTTTGTCATAGATGACTCATTATTTTGAGGTGTGTTCCTTCAGTGACGAGTTTATTGAGAGTTTTTAACATAAGGGGGTATTGAATTTTATCAAAAATTCAAGCTCCTTTTCTGCAGCTATTAAGATAATCATGTGGTTTTTATCTTTAGTTGTGTTTATGTGATGCATCACATTTAATGATATGTGTATGTTGAACCAACCTTGCATTCCAGGGATAAAGCCTACTTGATTGTTGTGGATTAGCTTTTTGATATGCTGCTGGATTTGATTTTCAAGTATTTTGTTGAGGAGTTTTGCATCAATCTTCATCAAAAATATCAACTTGAAGTTTTCATTTTTTTGTGTGTCTCTGCCAGGTTTTGATATCAAGGTGATTCTGGCCTCAGAGTAAATGACTTGGGGAGATGACCCTCCTCCTCAATTTTTTTTGGAATTGTTTCATTATAAATGGTACCAGCTTTTCTTTGTGCATCTGGTAGAATTTAGCTTTGAATCCATCTGGTCCTGGGCCTTTTTTAGTTGGTAAGTTATTTATTACTGATTCAACTTGGGATCTTATTATTGGTCTGTTCAGAAAATTATTTTTTTCTGGTTCAGGCTTAGGAAGATGCATATGTCCATGCATTCATCCATTTTATTTAGGTTTTCTAGTTTGTGTACATAGAGGTATTTTTTTGTAGTATCTGATGGTTATTTGTATTTCTGTGGGGTCAGTGGTAACTTCTCCTTTGCTATTTCTGATCATGTTTATTTGGGTCTTCTCTTTTTTCTTCTTTGTCTAGATAGTGGCCTGTTTATCTTATTATTTTTTTCAAAAAACCAACTCATGGATTCATTGATCTTTTGAATCATTTTTCATGTCTTGATTTCCTTCCTTTTAGTTCTTATTTTTGTTATTTCTTATTTTCTGCTAGCCTTGGGGTTGGTTTGTTCTTGTTTCTCTAGGTCTTTTAGTTGTGGTATTGTTAACTTTTTGATGTGGGCATTTAGTGGTATAAAATTTTCTCTTAACACTGCATTAGCTGTGTCCTAGAGATTCTAATATGTTATATCTCTTTTCTCATTAGTTACAAATAACTTCTTGATTTCCTCCTTAATTTCATTATTTATCCCAAAATTATTCAGGAGCAGGTTATTTAATTTCCATGTAATTGCATGGTTTTGAGCAATATTTTTAGTCTTCATTTCCAATTTTATTACACTGTTGTTCAAGTGTCTGTCTGATTAATTTTGGTTCTTTTGCATTTGCTGAGGATTGTTTTATAACTGATTGTGTGGCTGATTTTAGAATATGTGCCATGTAGTATATTCTGTTGTTTTGGGGTGGAAAATTCCATAACAGTGAATTCATTTGTTCCAATGTTGAGTTTAAGTCCTGAATATCTTTGTTAATTTTCTACCTCAATGATCTATTCCATACGGTCAGTGAAATGCTGAAGTTTCTTACTATTACTGTGTAAGAATCTCTGTCTCTTTGAAGGTCTCTGAGAAACTTGCTTTATGATTATGGGTTCTCCTGTGTTGGGTGCATATATACTTAGACTGGTTGAGTCTTTTTGTTGAATGCAATCCTTCACCAACATGTCATGCTCTTCTTTGTCTTTTTTGATGTTTGTTGGTTTAAAGTCTGTTTGTCTGAAATTAAGATTGCAACCCCTGCTTTTTTTCTGATTTTTATTTTCTTGGTAGATTTTCCTCTATCCTTTTATTTTGAGCCTCTGAATGTCACTATATATGAGATGGGTCACTTAAAGACAGCATACCAATGAGTCTTGAGTGTTTATGCTGCTTGCAACTCTGTCATTTTAATGGGCATTTATCCTGTTTATATTCAAGGCTAGTATTGATACGGGTGGATTTGATTCTGTCATTGGGTTGTTAGCTGGTTATGATATAGGCTTGTTTGTGTGGTTGTTTTATAGTGTTACTGATATGTGTATTTAAGTGTGTTTTGATATTAACCGTACTTGTTTTTCCTTTCTATTTTTGGTGCTCCTTTCAAGATCCCTTGTTAGGCACATCTGGTGGTAATGAACTCTCTCAGCATTTGCTGAGAAGAATCTTATTTCTTTTTTTGCTGAGGAAGCTTAGTTTGCCTGGACATATAATTTTTGGTTGAATATTTTTTTCTTTAAGAATGTTCAATATAAGCCCCATCTCTTCTGGCTTGTAGGGTTTCTGCTGAGAGGTCTACTGTTAGTCTGATGGTGTTCCCTTTGCAGGTGATTTGTCCTTTCTCTCTAACTGCCTTTAACATCCTTCCCTTCATTTTGACCTTGGAAAGTTGATTATGTGTCTTGCTATATTTTATTCTTGTATAAAATCTTGCAGTGGTCCCCTCTATTTTATGAATTTGACTATTGGCCTCTCTAGAGAGTTTGGGGACATTTTCATGGTTGATATCTTGAAATATGTTTTCCAAGTTACTTGCTTCTTTCCCATCCTTTCAGGGATGCCAGTAATTCATAGGTTTGGCCTCTTTGCCTAATCTAATATTTTTCAGAGGTTATGGTCATTCCCTTTTACTCCTTTTCATTTATTTTGTCTGCCTTATTTCAGAGAGCTAGTCTGTAAGTTCTAAAATTATTTTCTCTGCTTAGTCTGTTTTGCTGTTAATATTTATTATTGCATTGTGACATTTTTGTAGTGTTTTTCAGCTTCATCATATATGTCAGGTTTGGTTTTTGTTCATACTGGCTATTTCATCTGTCAGCTCCTATATCACTTTATTGTGATTCTTAGTTTCCTTTGATTGAGATTCGCTGTTCTTCTGAATCTTAACGATCTTCAGGTCATGTGGGGCAGGCTGGTTTGCTGAAGTCCCATGTCAAGAGGCCTTTCCCAGTGAGAAGTGAAGACTGAGGCCTCCATGGGGAAGAGTCTGGTCACTTTTCCGTGAGGTGAGTGCTCTATAGCATGGGTACGGACCAGTCTCTGATTCTCACACTCTTTCCTGAGCCTGGAGACAGCAAGAGCAAGGCTGTAAGCAAAATGGCAACCTGCCCCTCACACTGAGAACTGCATCCCAGGGAATTGCAGAGTTCCTACTGGCTCAATAGCCCCAGTGGGGAGTGGCTGAAGACCCAGGCTGGATGGATCCACCCAGTGAGGAGATAGAGGATCAGGAGCCCATGTAACAGTCTAGCCACTTTTCTATAGGGCTGTTGCGGTATGCTGGGCATTTGCTTCAGTCCCTAGCCACCTCGGATTTTCCAGTACCTGAAGGTATCATCAGTGAAGGCTGTGAAACAGCAAAGACGTCAGTCTGCTCCTCCTCAGAGCTTTGTCCCAGAGAGATAAGGACCTGTTGCTGGCCCAAACACACTCCTGGAGGTGGCTGGGGACCCTTGTTGGGAGGTCCTGCTCAGTGTGGAGAAACGCTATTAGGGACCTGCGTAAAAAAGCAATCTGGCTGCTTTTTCATAGAGTAGCTGTGCTGTTTTAGGGGTCTGCTCCAGCCTTCAATTGCCACAGACTCTCCAAAGCCCAAAGGCAACAATGGCTAAGGCCAAAAAACAGCAACGGTGGTGACCTGATTCTCCCTCTGGGAGTTCTGTCCCAGAAAGATTTGGAACTGCTGCCAGCTGGAAAACACTGGTGGAGGTATTTGTAGGACTAGGTCAGGAGATTTTTTCCAGTGAAGATAAATGGTATCTGGGCCCAGTGTGAAAAAGCTGTTTGGCTGCCTCTTTCTAGAGCAGCTGCAGTGGGCCAGGGGACTACTCCAGTCTCTGGTCTCCTCAGATTCCCCAGAGCCTGAGGCAACAATGACTAAGCTTGCAAAGTAGCAAAGATGGCAGCCCATCCCACCCTGTGGGAGCTCCATCTAAGGTAGACATATAATGCTGCTATCCATGACTGGATGGATTTTCAAGTCAGTGGGTCTTATCCTGTGAGACATCATGGAAATGGAGCCTGCAGACCATTGCTGCTCAGCCCCCTGGATTCAGCCCCTTTCCTAGGAGTATATATGGAGGCCTAATATCCGGCTTTGCCAGGGTTACAGCTGCTTTCACTGGGAAGCCTGGGTATCTAAAGTTCTTGGGGCTCTGTGCCTAAGTGGCTGCGCTGCTGAGAACCCACATAGTTCTGTCAGACGGAAGGCCCTGGTGGAATGAATTTAAGAGGGGATCTCCTGATTTGAGGGATGCAAAGATTCATGGGAGTAGAGTGGGCCCCCAGTATTCCTCAATCACTCACTCACTGCTTCCCTCATAAGGGCAGGAGGGGCAGGGTAGGCTGACATGGTCACTCCCAGGTGGACAGTCATCCTGCTTTGCTTTTCTCCATTCTCTGTGAGTTCAGCACTTCTCTTGATGAATCCCAATTCATGTACTTGAATGTATTTATTCTATTTACTTGCCTCTTCTATTTCTCTCTGTGAGAGTGCCACACACTGGCTGCTTCTAGTGGGCCGTCTTGGCCAGCCCTGTAGTTTTATTCATAATTCCCAAATGTGAAAACAACCAAGATCTCCTCAGTAGATGAACATATAAATAAACTGCAATACATTCAGACATTGGAACATTATTTAACACTAAAAAATTAAAAAATGAGCTATCAAGCCATGAAAAGAAATAGAGGAAACTTAAATGCATATTACTAAGTGAAAGAAGACAATCTGAAAAGACTATGTATTATATGATTCTTACTATATGACCTTCTAGAAAAAGCAAAAGATAGAGATGGTAGAATTATCAGTAGTTGCCAGAGCAAACTACTCTTAAACATAGAGTAATTGCTGCTCAAATTAAATGTCTAATGAATAGCTTAACAGAAATCTCAGAAAATATAAAACTGGTTCCATGTGAGTTAACTGCATCACAGAATAAAGCTCACTAATATTTATAGAAATTCAAAAATATGCAGGAATCAACAAGAAAAACTGCATCTGGCAATCAGTGAAAAATTATAGGCATTCAACGAACTGAAAAATATGACCTGTAATAAAAGAAATATTAATCAATAGGAACTGACAGTAGCTGATAATAGAGATGTTAGAATTAGTTATTATAACTATATTCTGTATATCAAGAATGTAGAGGAAAGACTGAAAGTATAAAGTCAAGACAGGGAAGATATAAAAATGATCTAAAACAAATTTTAGAAGTTATTTAAAATGTTGAAACATACAATGGCTGTAAATATAGAATCTGTGTTTGCACAAAGGAATGAAGAGCACCAGAAATGCAATGTAGCTAAGTATAACATGCATTATTTTTTCTTAAATTTCAAATCTCTTTAAAAGACAATTAAACCAAAGCCAAAATAAAACAGTATTGTATAAATCAAATGAAATGTGTGATAGCAATAGCACAAAGCCCAGAAGGGGGGAAATGAAAATTTACTGTTATAAACTTCTTATTCTATATGGGAACTTGAAGATAGACTGTATTTGAATTAAGATAAATTATGAGGCAAACATTTGATTTTTTAAAAAAGTTATAACTAATAAGACAATGAAAGAGATAAAATGAAATTGTAAAAATAATGAAAAAGAGGATTAAAAAGTGGGAAAGGGGACTAAATAATAGATATAATAAATAGAAAATAATTATTAAGTTATTAGATTTATAACAACCATGTCAATAGTCACATAAAATAGTCTAAATATTTGTAATATTGGTTAAGAAGCAATATTCCCTGTATGTTGCCTGTAAGAAAGACATTTTAGACATAAGTGTATCAATGGGTTAAAAGTAAAATAAGTAGAAATATATGCTGTTCTAAAACTAATCAATATAAAGCAGAAGTGATTATATTAATATCACAAAAAGTAAATTTCAGAGCAAAGAGTGTTACCAGGGATAAAGAGAATAATTTCATTAAGATAGCAGGGAAGACACATCCTTAATGCTTATGCCTTTAAGAGAGTTTTGACACGTGAAATAAGAACTAATAGAATTATTAGAGAAAAAGAAAAAAAATCTACACTTATAGTAGAAAGTTTAAATATCTCTTAACAATTGATAAATTGGTAAGGATATAGAGTTTGAACAGCATTATCAATCTGCTTGACCTAATTGGCATTACAGAACACTCTAAAACTTTCACACCTCCCAGGTAATAATACCAGTTCTCACTTCCAGCACCATCATTGTCAGTGGTGAATGCAAATACCACACTTCTCACCCCCGCAGAGTCAATTGACACCGTAATGGAGATGGGACCTCCACCCACATCCAGCAACTAGGCAACCTATACTTTTCCTATTTGAGTGGTGTAAGAGGAGGCCTATTGAAGAGTCAGGACTTCAATAACTGCCCAACAGTAATGAAGCCATCTTCCTTATGGTGTTAGTTGTGGTGGGGGAAACTAACACCATGAGAACTAAAACACACCATGAAAACTGACACCATACAGAAAGCAGCAATAATGTGTTCCTGCTATGCCCAGTTGAGGTGGCATCTGTGGAGTCCACATGGGAAGTCAAGACTTTCACATTTGCCTGGCACTACTAGATTGTGGAGTCAATGAAAAGAGTAGGAAATTTGCATTTTTTTTTTAGATGGAGTCTTGCTCTGTCACCCAAGGTGTTGTGCAGTGGTGCCATCTCGAATCACTGCAACCTCTGTCTTCCAGATTCAAGCGATTCCTCTGCCTCAGCCTCCAGAGTAGCTGGGACTACAGGCGCAAGCTATAACGCCACGCTGATTTTTTTGTATTTTAGTAGAGACGGGGTTCACCATATTGGCCAGGATTGTTTCGATACCTCGTGATCTGCCCTCCTTGGCTTTCCAAAGTGCTAGGATTACAGGTATGAGCCACCACACCTGGCCGGTAACTTATGAAGACCTTGTGGTAACAAGGGGGTGCCTCTCTTTCTCCAGCCAGAGCAATGTCAAAGAAAGTCTACTACAACTTAAGATTTAATAAGACCCAAAGTTTCATAACATATTGATTGAAATCACAATAACTAGAACTATGCTAATGTGAATCAAAGGACAATCAATAGATGCCAACATTGAGTTGACAGATGTTAGAATTATCTGACCAAAGACTTAGGGTAGCCATCATAAAAACAAAACAAAACAAAACAAATGCAAAACAAAACAAAGAAAAAACCTCAACAAGAAATTATAATTCCTCTTGAAACAAGACAAAGAAAAGTCTCCACAAAAAAATAAAATGTCTATGTTTCAGGGTAATTTTATAACTTGAAAATAAACATGTGCGCACACACACACACACACACACACACACACACATAAGTCTCTTGCTGAATAGGCTCAACATCAGAAAAAAAGGAACAGAAGAAGGAATCCGTGAATTAGAAGATAAAAGAATTAAAAGTATGCAATCTAAACAACTAAAATAGACTGGTAAAAAAAAAATGGAAAATAGTCCCAGGAACCAAAGGGACTCCAGTGAAAGATCTAAGATACGTGTCATCATGATCTCAAAAAAGTGGAAAAAGAGGTCAGGGCTAGAAAAAGTGCTTGAAGAAAAAAGCCTGAAATTTTCCAAGTTTGGAAAATGACAAACTTACAGGTTCAAGAGGCTAAGTGCAATTTAAACTGAATAAACTCCACAAAATTCATACTAATATATAATTGTCAAAAGTCTGAGAAAAATTAAAAATAAAAAAAAATTGATAACAACCGGAGAGAAATAAAACTCTCCTTACAAGGACAAGACAATTTGAGTGAGAGCAGATTTCTTCTCAGAAAACATGGATACCAGAAGGAAGAGTCATAACTTTTTGCAAGTGTTGAAAGAAATGAGCTGTCAACTCAGAATTCTTATCCAGTGAAAATATTTTTTAGGAATAAAGAAGAAATCACAGCACTCTCAAAGAAAGCAAAACTTAGAGATTTATCACCAGCAAAACTACCGTTAAAAATGTATAAAGGTATTTCTGTAAGTAAAAAGGAAATGGAAAACAGAGGAATCTTGAGCCATCAGTAAGAAAGAAGAAAAGCCAGAAATAGTACAAATATGAAAAATTACAACACATTTTCTCTTTCCCCTTGAATTTTCTACATTATTTTTGCCATTTAAAGCAAAAATTATAACACTGCATCATGTGATTCTAAATTCATATACAGGAAATATTTAAGATAATCATAAACAGAGGAAGGTAAATAGATGGAAATGTAAAGTTTCCACACACCAAAGTGATCATTGTTGACATCAGTAGATTGTTATATGTTATGTATAAATAATTTAAAGTATAAACAGTTTAATGTAATACAGAAAAGCCACTGAAAAGACTATATAAAGAGGCACAGAGGCTGTGCCCAGTGGCTCAAGCCTGTAATCCCAGCACTTTGGGAAGCTCACGTAGGGGGATCCCTTGAGATCGATAGTTTGAGACCAGCTTGGCCAATATGGTGAAACCCTGTGTCTACTAAAAAAAAAAAATACAAAAAAAATTAACCAGACGTGGTAGCATATGCCTGTAATCCCAGCTAATGGGGAAGCTGAAGCAGGAGAACTGCTTGGGTGTTGGAGGCGGAGGTTGCAGTGAGCCAAGATTGCAGAGATTATACCACTGCACTCCAGCCTGGGCTATAGAGTAAGACTCTGTCTTAAACAAAACAACACAACACAAAAAACAACAACAAAACGAAAGAGGCACAGTAAACACTATTATAGATAAATCAAATTGATATTCTAAGAAAAGTTCAAGTAACCTACAAGAGGGCAGAAAAAGAAAACAGAGAAACAAAAGTATCTGAAAGAACAAACAAACAAGAAAGGTTTAAATCTTAACATATTAATCAAATTAAGTGTAAATGATCTAATTATATCAATTCAAATAATTTGGCAGAATGAATTGAAACAAATAAGCTAGCTATATGCGGTCTATAAGACATTCAGTTAGAATACAATGATATAGATAAAGTAAAGGAACAGAAACATGAATTCTTTAAAAAGTATCTATATCAATGTCAGAGAAAGTAAACTTCTGAGAGAAGAAATTACAAGAGACAGAGAGGCATTCCTTACTGATAAAATTCATTGCACCAAGAAAACCTGACAGACCTCAATGAATACAGTGGTCCCCACTTATTTGCAGTTTCGCTTTCCATAGTTTCAATTACCTTCAGTTCAGTGCCATAAGATATTCTGAGAGAGGGACAGAGAGAAACCACACTCGTATCTTTTATGACAGTGAGTTGTTATAATTGTTCTATTTTATGGCTAGTTATTTTTGTTTATCTCTGTATAATTTATAAGTTAAACTTTGTCATAGATATGTATGTATAACAAAAAACATAGAGTTTGGTACTATCTGTAGTTTCAGACATCCACTGGGGGTCTTTGAACATATTTCCGGCAGATAAGGGGGAACCCCTCTTTCCTGAACAACAGAGCTCATACGTGAAGGAGAATTTCCTAAAGATAAGAAGAGATGTAAATAATTGATAATTACTTTTGAGGACTTTAACATCTCTCAACAACTTACAGAACTAGACAAAAACAGTAGGGGTACAGAAGAACTGAATAATGCCTTCTAGGATTAGATAGATTCTAATAAACATTTATAGAACATTTTACCCAACAGCAGAATATACACGCTTGTCAAATGTCTACAGAACATACAATGAGTTAGACAATTTTATGGGCCATAAAACAAATAGCAAACTATTTAAAAGAAGCCAAATCATAAGTGTGTTAACTGACCAAAAAAAGAATCATAGTACATGTTAAAGATCATGAGGACACTAAAAATAAAAATATTTAAAAGTTCTCAGTGGAAAATGAAACACTTTCCTGTAAATCTGACAGAATATGTTGCAGAAGTCAGTGTTAAAAATTAGAAAAGATTTATTAAAAAAATCAGATCTAAATTAAAAGAGACATAATATACTAATAGATTGCAAAACTCAGCACAGTAAAAAAAAGTCCATTTTCTCCAAATTCATATACATGTGTAATGTAATTCTTATCAATATCCCAGAAAAATTCTTTGTTAATTTTTATAAGATTAATCTGAAAACAGTATGAGTTTAAAACAACTGAAAAGCAAAGGAACTAGGCTAGCTACATCAATTTTGAAAAAAGACAAAGTGTGAGGCATCACGTATTTAATTTCAAGATATTACATATTATAGTAATCAAGACTGTGTGATATTAGTGAAAAGATAGACATACAAGTCAAATAAACAGAATAACCCAGAAACAGACTCATTACATATTTCTCACTTTTTAAAATATTTTTTATATAGGCACCCAAATAATTCAATGAAGTGAGAATAGTCATTCAATAAATGGCATTGGAAAACTAGACGTTCACAGTTTAAAAAAAGAAACCTCAGTCTAAATCTCATACTTTATATAAAAATCGACTCAAAATTTACCAAATATTTTAATATAAATCATAAAATCATAAAAGTTTTCAAGAAAAGCAGGAAAAAATCTCTAAGGTCTAGGATGAGTCAAAGGCTGGACATACTGTGGTACATCTATACCATGGCACACTCAGCAATAAAAAGGAACAAACAATCGATGCATAAAACAACCAAATATATCTCCAGAAAATTACACTGAGAGAAAAATGGCAGTCCCACAAAGTTACATACTATATAATTCAATTTACATAACATTCTTGAAATGGCCAAATTATAAAATGGAGATGGTTTCTGGGGAATGGTGAGGCAGTATGGTAGATCAGTAGCTGTGGCTGTACTAGAACAAGAAGAATGAGCCTTGTGATGATGATGGAATTGTTCTGTATCCTAAATGCACCAATATCAACACTCTGTTTGTGATCCCGTATTATGATTTTGCAAGATGTTATGAGGTCATTTGTATTATTTCTTACAACTATATGTGAGCCTACAATTATTTCAGAATGAAATGTTAAAAAATGTTTAACACCTCCACCAATGGCATGAAAATATGTTAAATACTT
This sequence comes from Cacajao melanocephalus, assembly GCA_963573385.1. Classification (NCBI taxonomy): domain Eukaryota; kingdom Metazoa; phylum Chordata; class Mammalia; order Primates; family Pitheciidae; genus Cacajao; species Cacajao melanocephalus. The sequence continues at coordinate 147,248 of CAUYLG010006678.1, read as the reverse complement.
AGGGATTTTTTTTTTTAATCTGAAAGAGCTATAAAATGAAAATAAATTATAATTAAAACTTAAATAAATGAATTTTTTTCTGGATTAAATGCCATATATAGAAATTAACTCTAAATTTATGATATACTTTAATGCAAAAACTAAATTTATAAAACTCCTATAAGGTAACAAAGGTAAAAATCTTAGTGATTTTGAGATTAACAAAGGTTACTTAAATATGATTCAAGAAGCCCAAATATAAAAATAAGTCTTAATATGGGACTCATTAAAATAAAAGGAAAGTTACAGACTGGGAGAAAATATTTGCAAAATATGTATACAGCAAAGGGATTTTATCTAGAAAATGTAAAGACCTTTTATGATTCTGTAACAGCTAGGTTTTTAAAATGGGGGAAAATATTGAACAGATACTTCACCAAATGTGTGTGGATGGTATAAAACAAGTAAGAAGATATTCAACATCACTATTCCTTAGGGAAATGCAAATTATAACCACAAGGAGATCCCATGGCACATTCTATTAGAATACCTGAGATTAAAAAGATTAATCATAGAAAGTGTTCGTCAGGATATAGAGGAACAGAGATTCTCATACATATTGCTGATAGGAATAATCATTAAAAAACTGGTTTACAATTTCTTAGAAAGTATGTATATATTGATATACCATACAAGCAATATTTTTACCATATGATTAAGCTGTTCCATTCCTGGGTATTTACCTAAGAGAAATGAAAGCATATGTCTACTTGAAGACTTATACATGAATATTCTTTATGAAGAACATTTATAAATAATGGCTTTATTTGCAATACAGAAAAACTGGAAACAACATAATTGTGTATCAACAGACAAATGCATAAACAAATTGTCATGTGTCTATACAAATATTGCTTGACTACTACTCAGAAGCAAAAAAGTGAACTATTGATACATACAACCTGGATGGATCTCAGAATAATCATGTTGTATGAAAGAAGTCAGACAAAAATGCACAGAGTGTAGGATTTCACTTATTTTAAAAAATCTAGAAATTTCAGGTCAATCTTGGTGGATAGAAAGCAGATCTGTGGTATACTGGGGAGGAGAAATAGGTAGGTACCAGGAGTCACAAAGAAACTTGGTGAGAGATGTAATGACTATGTTGATTGCAGTAATGGTTTAATAGGCATAGGCACATGTTAAAACTCACCAATTTTACACTTTAAATATAGGCAGTTTGCTTCAAAATAAATGACAACATGCTAAAATTTCATGACGTTGCATTTCTTTTTTGTTCACTTCCGCTTTTTCTCATCTTTCATCCTCCTTTTCCATACAAACTGAAGGCATAGATCATTTTATTCATATACTATTTCTTAGCAGGACCATGATGCATTGGTGTAAATATCTTAGAGATTCCTCCTCTGCATTTGCAATTAGCTGCCCTTCATTTTCAACATTAATTTAACCTGTAATTAACTTTTCAGTCGTGGCACCTTTTTGAGTAAACGCAAGATTTGTACTCAGGAATCGTATTTTACATCAAGGAACTTCCATATCTGGCTCTGCCATCATGGGAAAATCCCTGAACTTGCCAAAAGTTTTACTTCTTCACCTATGAAATTGAAATGCAAAATCCATTTTAAAATGTGTTAAATGAGATATGCCTTGCAAGCATGATGTTATTATTATTGATGTATAGAACAACGTTATCGGTCAGTATTGGCTTATCTGTAAGGCATATTCTAGGTATTCAGTGAATACTCTTGTTAAGTATGGAAATCTCGAGAAAGGAATGCAAAATAGGTAATTTTGTGGAAAAATTTGAAAAACTTTCAAATTAAGGAATCTTGCCTCTTCTTGCAGGTGTAGGGGACAGGTTTGTTGGTGGTGATGAGTATGATCACTGAGCTACTATGGAAAAGTGGAAATAAAAGAATGAGAAAAAGGTGATCAAGGATAAATCCTGAGTGTTTGATATGTGACTCCTCTTCCTCTTGGTTTCTTCTTCCAACCCACCTGTCTCCAACTCCTTATTATGTACCACACATCTCAGCCAAACCAAACTATTCTCTCTTTCCCAAAGACACAGTTTCTTTTCTGCTGCCTCTCAGTCTTTGTTTATCTTATTCTATCTTCTGTGGGTTTCTTCTAATACTTGCCTCCTAGGTGAAGTCCTCCTGTTCAATACTCTGGTCAAATGTCACTTCCTCTGTGAAAACATCTCTTTTTTCACAGGGAAAACTAATTTTTCCCCCAAATGTGTACATTTGTCACAGCTAATGAACGAATATTGATATGTTATAATTAGGTAAATTCCATACTTTATTCAGACTTCATTAGTTTCTTGAGTATCCTTTTACTGTTCAAGGATCCCATCCAGGATAGGGCATTACATTTAGTCATCATGTCTCCACAGCCTCCCTCCGGGTTGTGACAGTTTTTCGGATTTTCCTTGTTATTGATGACCTTTACAGTGTTAAGGAGTACTAGCCGGCTATTTTGTAGAATGTTCTTCAGTTTGGGTTTGTCTGATATTTTTTCTCATGGTTAGACTGGGGTTAGACAGTACATTACACAAAGGGGATGTGCTATCACCGAGACGTATCACTGATTAAGTAAGCCTCCATCACCTACCTGAGGCGGTGCTTGCAAAGTTTCTCCAATGCAAAATTACTTTTTTCTGTTCTTTCTGTACTGAACAGAAAAGCAAGTCAGCAAGACCTGCAATTAAGAATGGAGTACTATTCCTCACTGCATTTAGTGGGGAGTGTCTGCATTGTGTTTTTTGCAGTTCTTTTGTGTGGAAATGTTTTTCTCCTTCCTGTTAATTGACTTATTCAATTATTTATTAATATCAGTATGAAACTGTGGCTATTTGTTTTCTGTTTGATTTAAAACCAGTAGTAGATTATTTCTTTTGTTGCTCCAATTTTTCTAAATTTGGCCATTGAGAGCTCTGTTTGGCTCCTCAGTCCCTTTGGCGTAACCTCATTTTTTTTTTGACACTTTCTTACTTTCTGATGCTAGAGATACTCCAGGCTCATTTTTTATATTCCACAATTCAGTCCTAGAATTAGCCATTTCTCCAGGGACCCCGGGTTGCTTTTATTAGGAAATAGCATAAAAACCACAATGTGGGGGCTCGGTTTGTTCCTTGTTACTGCAGTGTAATTGATTCTAGACCATCTCAGTGGACAGCACTAGGAAATAGATATATTTATACTAATCCATTTGTGCACATATACCTATAGTTATTTCTCTATCCGTAGTATCTCTATTATGCTAAGTGGGAGTTTATACTCATGTCTCTGACTCTCATTGAGTATCACTTGGCACTTTCTGGCCTTCCCACTTTAATTGTAGCCTCCCACTCCAACAGTGAAAAACCTGCCTCCCATCATCAACCATCCATTTACTCATTTGTCCCATCCTAGTATACATGTAGAGCAGTTTCAGGATTGTTAGCCTGATGCCTGTGATATCTGCTTTATTATCTAGTGTATAGTGTTTATGCACAGGTCTTTTCCTTCAGTCTTAGAGTTGCTAATCATTTCCTAAGTTAATTGGGTCAGCACCACTTTTTTCCTATTCCATGGTGAACTATGACATGTATTTAAATACAGTTAGATTCTTTTGTCACAGTCTGCACTAATCTGTGCATCAGATACTTTTGCATATACACACACACATAGAAACATTATGTATGTAAACCTTATATATATATAAACATTATATACACAGTCTTACTATTTGTGTTGTGAAAGTCTATGGGCTTTGACAGATGGATATATCATGTTTTCATTACTATAGTAACATATGAAATAGTGCACAGCCCTAAAATAATCCCATGTGCCAATAATCCCATCAAGTCAAACCCCTCTCCATTCTAATAAATGTTTAGTAGCATCCCATTGATATTTTAATTTGTATTTCCCTAGTGCCAAGTGACGAAAACATTATTGCATATGTTTACTTGCTATCTGCATATCTTCTTTGATGATTTATCTTTTCAGATATTTTTCCCATGTTTTAACTGAGTTATTTTCTTACTGTTGAGTTTTGAAAGCTCATTATAAATTCTGGATATAAGTCCTTTATCAGAAATGGGGCCTCATTTCTGGTCTTTCACAGAAATTTTTTTTCTTATGAAGTTAAACTTACTTTTTTCTTTCAAGAATTGTTGGTTTTGTAGCCAAAAGTTATCACCAAGCCCAACAAGGTGTCACAGTTTCTCCTATGTTATCCTCTGAAAGTTTTATAGTTGTGTGTTTTATTTATGTTTAGGTTCATGATCCATTTTAGATTCATTCTGGGTAATGCATTATGTCAGTGTTGTTTCACATGAACATCCAATTATTCCAGCGTCATTTGTCAGAAATAAGTTGCCTGTATCTGTGTTGGTCTATTTCTGGGCTCCGTTCCATTGCTCTATGTATCTATTCTTTTGCCAATACTCATGCCTACTCCATAACTGTAGCTTAGAGTGAGTCTTGAAATTGGGTTATGTGAGTCCTACAACTCTCTGCTTCTCTTTCAGGATGTGTTGGCTATTTTGGTACCTTTGCCTTACCGTATCCATATGAAATTCAGGTTGTCAAATTTTTTTTAAAAAGCTAGGATTTTGGTTGAAATTCCATTGTAGATACTTTAGAAAGAATTGAATTTATGAAAATGGAATATTTCTTCCATTTATTTAGTTTCTCATTTTTTTATAATGGTTTTATAATTTTCAACACACAGATCCTGTATATATTTTGTTAGATAAGATTTTTACCTAAGTACTTGAGTTTTGAGATTCTACTTTAATTGATAATTTTTGTTATTTCAAATTCCAATTATTTATTATAATATTTAGGAAAATTTGTTGGCTTATGTATATTGATCTTATATACTGAAAGGTGTTTTTTATTTGTGTGTGTGCATTTGTTTCTGTTTTATTTTTCTTGATGTTCTTAAGCTTTTGGAAACTAATTTGGGGTTTGCCATTAATTTTGGAAAGTTTTAGTCACTATTATATCAACTATTTCTTCTATCTATTCTCTTTTCTTCTCTTTTTGGTATTCCAAAAAACGTATATGCTAAATAGTTTTATATTATTGATCTGTTCTTTAGTTTTATAAAATTTCACTCTTTTGTTTTGTTTTGTTTTCAGTTTGAGAAGTTTCAATTTACTTCTTTCAAGTTCACTGATTCTTTCTTTGGCTGCATTATGTCTGTCGATGAGCATTCATTGAAGGCTTTCCTAATTTCTGTTATTTTTCTTTCATTTACGTTATTTATCTTCTTATTTAGATATAATTCATATGCTATAAAATTCACTTTTAAAGTGTAAAATTTAGTAATTTGTGCTATATTTATCATACACCCCCATAAAAAATGCATGCTTATTAGCACCCACTCCCCATTTCTACTTCTTAGCAGCCTCTCCACACATCAAAACAACTAACAGTTGAATTTCTGTATATACGAATTTTCCTATACTAGGCATTTTTATACATGGAATCATATAACATAGGGATATTTGCTAATTGACAAATTATCTCAATTTTTGTTTATTTAGAAATGCCTTAATTTATCTGTTATAATTGAAGGACAGTTGGGCTGGTTGCAGTGTCCTTGGTTAATACTGTTTTTCTTTCAGGCTTTGAATATGTCTTCCCACTGCCTTCTTGCATTCCTGATTTCTGATAAGAAATCCATTCATAATCTTATGGAGGAGTTCTTGTATATTATGATCAATTAAACTTGTCATACATGTCTCTGAGGCTCTGTTCATTTTTCTATTCTTTTATATTTCTGTTTCTCAGACTAGATTTTCACTTACGTTTTTTCTTTAGGATGCTCAAATCTGCTATTGAGCTTTTTACATGAATTATTTATTTCAGTTATTGTATTTTTCAATTCTAGAATTTCCATTTGGTTCTTTTGAATAAATAATGTATATCTTTTCATTGATATTTTAACATGATAAGACATTGCTCTTATACTTTTCTTTAGTTCTTTAGAAATAGTTTCCTTAATTGTTTGAACATATTCTAAATAACAGATTTAAAATATTTGTATCAGAACTCCAACATCTGGGCTTCCTCAGAGACAATTTTTATTGGCTGATTTTTTTCTTGCATATGTGCCACAGGTTTATGTGCAAAACTTTCTTATTTCTTTTCATGGTTTTTTTCTTTTTTTTTTTTGTTTTCTTAACACATTTTAAATAATAAAATGTAGTAAGTCTAAAAATTAGATTTTTCCCCTCTCCGGGGTTTGTTTTGTTGCAGTTTTTTCTTCTTGTTTTTGTTTTGAGACCGAGTTTTTTTCTTGTTGCCTAGGCTGAAGTGCAGTGGCACCATCTTGGCTCACTGCAACCTCTGCCTCCTGGATTCAAGCCATTTGCTTGCCTCAGCCTCCAGAGTAGCTGGGACTACAGGTGTGAGCTACCATGCCTGGCTAATTTTTGTATTTCTAATAGAGACAGGGTTTCACCATGTTGGCCAGATATTCTCGATCTCCTGACCTTATGATCCACCTGCCTTGGTCCCCCAAAGTGTTGGGATTACAGGTGTGAGCCACTGTGCCTGTTTTTTGTTTATTAAGTTTTCTGAACTAATTCTTTACAGTCTACTGTATTATTTGTCATTTGTGGCAACTCTGCTCAGTTATTTTAGTAGCCAGCTAATGGCTGTACAGAGTTTTTTTTAATTCCTGAAACCAATTAATCTTGTCATTGTTAAATGGTTCTGTCTCTCTTACTCACTCTGTGTGTGTGTGTGTGTGCATGCACACATGTATGTGTGTGGTATGTGTCTGGGCACTCAATCAGGCAACTACAGGCATGTGCCACCACGCCCAGCTAATTTTTTGTATTTTTAGTAGGGACAGGGATTCAACATGTTGGCCAGGCTGGTCTCAAACTCCTTACCTCAGGTGGTCCTCCTGCCTCAGTCTACAAAAGTGCTGGGATTACAGGCATGAGTCACCATGCTCAGCAAGGGATAAATTTGGATATACAGTTTCAGTTGAAACTAGTATCTTCAATAATGTGATACATTTCCCTGCATAGATTAATCAATGAATATGGCAAAATTACCAAATATAGTTTCAAAATAACTTTTGGTAGTAATATGGGAGTGTAAGAATACATTTAATAGGTGAAAACCTGGAAGGCAGTTCAAAATTTGGATTAATATTCTAGTATGTTTATCAATAATTGCTTGTTAATTATATTTTAATTGCATCTCTTTATAGCAATAATAGTCATAGCATTCACACATTTAAACCAGATATTTTTCATATTGGTGTAATGTATTTATAAACAAAACAAGATGACTGACAGCTCATGTTATCAGTCTGTTTTGCTTGATTCTTTCCTCTGTCATCACCAAAACTTTGGTGTTCCAGACTCTCCCTTTTTAAGCACTAATGTTGAAGTGCTTTTCAAGGCTCAGTTTCCTTCATGCTTTCTAATGGTCTATTGGCCAAAATAAGTCACACATCTGAGCCCAGATTTCAGGGGTGGAGAAATAGACTGACTGCACCATTTTATGACAAATGCGGCAACATCAGCTTGCAAAGGTGGTTACATATGTACATACAGGAACAGGAGTAGGTTGCAGCCATTTTGAAAGCTGCTATATTCATTTCGTATGCACAGTACCTTTTAAAAAAGTTTAATTTTAATTAATTAATTATTATTATTATTATACTGTAAGATCTGGGGTACATGTGCAGAATGTTCAGGTTTGTTATTGTAGGCACAGCACTTTTTATAGCATTTGATTCAGGAAGCACTCAGTAATTATTTGCTGCCTAACCAACTGACTGATTGAATAAAAGTAGGCATTCATATTTTAAATTGAAGAATAACTGTATTTACAGTTGCTTTTCTTCTTTTTTGAAAAAAAATTGCTGCCTTGAAATGGTAACATGCTTAACAGTGACTTTAAGTTATGGCTGTTCATTCTTATTTGAGATTAAGAAATGCAATAAAATGCATCCATATTTCACCATGGCAGAGTGTTAAAAAATAGACTACTTAACAGACTTTTGCAGGTTAGAGGTTTTAAACATCCAAACGATGAGGAGAAAACAACTTCAGCATTTTGTTAGTATGAGTAAAAATGGAATATATAGTATCAACATGAGGATATTTTTTCTCTTTTGAAAAGGAACAGATAGGATGGCATATGCTTTTCTAAATGTGGAGCTGCTCAGTGCTGAGTTCAACTAGCACAACAGTAGCAATTAGATGACTCAGCTTCAAAAACGCTCCCTAACTACACTATGCAAAGTTAGGTGGTCTAGAATTGTAGTCAGTGAAAATTTTAGTTATAACACAATTTATCTGAGGTGACTTTTATGAGGTGTCTAGGTCAGTTTGATTTTCTAGCTTTGTTGCTGGAAAAGTCGTGACAGATTTTTTTTTTTTAACTTCTTCTTGATGGCCCAGAAATTAAAAGACTGTAGGTCCTAGCATCTCTGACAGATGCAACAGTTGGTTTAACAAAAAGTTTATAAAATTGCTCCTTAGAAAAGGTAATTTTAAAACATGGACCCAAATTTGTTTGTGGAAGTAGTCTTGTCAGGGTTGATTAATTGTAACTCTCACATACAAAGGATTCAAGTCTTCAGACATATTTATGAAAGCTGCCATGAGCTTAGTGTTTCTTGGTTCCATTATTAGGTTTCACAGATTTGGATACAATTGGCTAGTTTCATACTTCATCTTACTGTTCTAATTACTTCACTCTTTTCTCTCATTTGTCAACTCCTCTGCCTGGGGTCAAAATGGGACCAGTTACTAATCAAGGCCAATGGCAACCATGGCTACATTGAGGCACCATGTTTCATCTGTCAAGGGGCATCTATCACTCCTTTCCTTGTCAAAAAGAAAATTAAATTAGACTAACACTAATCTCTATTTTTGCCTGATTAAAGGCCTACATCTTCCCTAGGCATTGCCTGACACAATCTTGACTTGAGAAAGACTCGATGTTCTTATAACATCATTTGAAGAGAGCATGCTTGTCTCCCTGGGTCATTATCTTCAGATTCACTTGTTTTTCATGGACTATAGGCTAGATAATCTAGACCTCCTTTGGGGTGTTAATTAAGAAGAGTATCCAAAATTAATCAACAGACTCACTAGGGCGAAGGGGAGCTGTCTGAGGACCTTGGAATATAACGTGCTTCTGGTGCAGAGAAACGAGCCTTCGGCTATTGACAAAAAGCAAACAAGTGCACAGACGGCAGTGTGACATAAAAATTCATATATATATGCAAGTATACACTCATTTTTCTTGTCAGCTTGTCAACTTTAATTATAAAGGTTGATTTGCTATTTGGCAGATCTCAACATTGTAGATGTTGACAATTTGAAAAGCATCATATGGTCAATGTCTTAGAAGAACAATGAGATAGAAAGGTAATGGATGAGTGATGTGTTTAAAGTCCACACTGAGCACAAAAATGATTGCATTGTAGCCTGATTGTAAAAATTCTGTCATACTTTCAGGAATGAGAATATATTTTATCTATAACAGAATATTGGTAATTGATTAAAATTACTGATTTAAAAGCTACATTTCCATAATCATTATTTAGTATTATTCTTTTTGTAAACTTTCTTAATTTAATATATTTGTATTGGATATTAAAGGTTTAGAACTTGAAGCTAAAAGTATCCTTTTTAGCAAATCCTTGGTTTTTAACATAACAAATTAACTTCAAATATTTAGCAAGTATTGTTATTTCACTTCTAACATTATAGAATAAATCACACTTATTTGTGCGTATTGAGTTAATGAAGTTTTAGTATTTCTTAGCTATCTGCGAACTCCCACAGCAAAGGATTTTTTGCTGCCAAATTAAAGGGTGATGAATTCTTATTATATAACTTAGAATTTCAACATCTTTTCCAAAGTCAGGAGACTGGGGTCAACTGTTTTCATCCTTTTGCATTTCCTAATGCCCTTTGCCAGACAAAAGATTCAGAGTGCTTATGTTCTTTAAAGATGGATACACCTACAACCCCTAGTTTTGCCTCAAATAGGTAAGAAATTAAGAAGCCATTTACTGATTTCAATAAGTAAAATTTAAATCCTGAATTATCCACATTTGTCTTGAGGTTTGGACTGAAATTCTTATTGGCAACTTGCAAGGCAAGATTGGTACAACCTCCATATTGGTGAGATTATTTTCCTGCAAAAAAGTAAGTAGTTTCTTACCCTAAAGCAACACCCTAACTTTGTTTGCCAAGAAATGAAATAAAAGCGAATAAGGCAAATTATTTTATGCACTTTTTCAGAGCAATCAAACATGTATTCCAAGAACCCAATTGCATATCTTAGGAATCTAATTTATTATTGCTTACCTAGCAGCATGATTATGTAATTTATTTCTAATAGAAAACATTTCTATAAATGCTATGAAATATTCCTACTTGATTGTGTATATCAAGAACATTCTACCAAATTATGTTTCTTAATTCATTTTTTATTTAATCTTATTAATATTTGTAAAGCAATTTTATAAGTATCCAGATGATTTAATGTCAAGAAACTTGTTATTGACAAGATAGGAGTTTATGAAATAATCAGAAACTTCAGTAATTAATTTGAAGGAGGCAATAAAATTTTGTTTGGCTGTGATTTTTGATTGGATGTAATGAATGAAGTTTTAAAATGGTAAGGAGATTTTAAGCTTTTATAATATATTCTTTTTCAAATTTAATCTAATATTAGTAACAAAATAATTTAAACATAGTCATACCTGTTTCAACTATTTCTTAGGATAATTGATAGTTTAATGGCTTGCTAAATATTATTTCCCAAAAACCATGCTCAAATTTCTTTTTATCTTGATTTTGAAAAAGAAAGAGATTCATCTGACTAAGCACATTTTGTGTTAGATTATTTATTATTCCTTACCCATTCGCTTTAAAGCATAATCTTATTACCAGACCAATTATACCTAGATTCCTTTGGGCTAACATTTGCCTTCATTCAACAAATCATTACCGACTTTCAATATGCATGCTGTCGTAAAAGTTACATTTTTGGGACACGTTTTTCTGTAATAATATAAACTATCATTGAAAAAATATATTTTAGTAAAGATGCATAGTCATAAAGGAAGTGGATCATTTAGCTGATATGTCTTTGGAATCGACTAAATTAAAACAAAGTCATTTTTCCTTAGGTTAACCCTGTCATTCCTGCAGTTTCTAGTTCATCTCATTTCCATCTGAGGCTGCTCTATGGGTAACATGGAAGAGCAGAGAAACGGCATCTACTTCCAAAGGAAGGAAGGGCATATTCACTGCTTTGAATATCTCCTTAACTACCTCTGAGTTAACATAAGTTAACTCTTTCTGAAAGTATAAACTGTGACCACAAAAAAACAAAGTAGTATGATCAACTGTATGTAGCACATCAGAATTCATATATCTAAACAGCTACACAAAGAGTGTGTCACCTTGAAAACAAAACATAAGAGATACTGAAACTTTGCAAGAAATGTATCGAGAGAAAATTGTGTTTATGAGAAACCCTCATGTTTGTTCCAGTTGGGAAGAACAAATCTCTTGTGATTGACTGGAGGATGTTGACATGTCACAGAATCCATAATCTGGTCCAATCAATGGCCATCAGCTGTTGTCTAAGGAGGGCTGGTTCTGTTTACCATGAAACTTTCTTTTGCTAAGTGGACAAACGGTACTGGAATATGCAAAGGAGGAGAACTTTTCCATGCAGTGCCAATATTATCTCTAAATAAACACTGAAGAATTTCTTAAAGTTGTGTTAACCTTTCCATTGTGCCAACATGTCTGTTTATCCTGGAATCTCAAGACCTTTCAAATGTGTGCCAAAAATCTTTTTGGAAATTTTCTTTGGAAATTTCCCTTAGAGTTAATTATACATTCTTCAAAACATTTTCATTGATAACAAATATATATTTGAGTATGAATTAAATTTACTTTAAACAGTGAAATGTCATTTATTCTTGGTAAATAAATGTAATGACCAGGCTGATTCTCATCTGAGTCAAAAATACAGTGTATCAATAGCATAGGAAGGCTACAGATGACATATAAAACCACTTTCAAAAAATAGGGCTTTCAATGTGTTCTGAGCAAAAGCCTTATTATAGAAAATGTGTAAACTGCCAAAAAGTTTGTTGCTAGGACAGTGTTTACTTTTATTTTAGGTTCTGTTTGATTTAGAAGATAATTATATTTTATATTGACATTGTACTTAGATTTATAGAAAATATAAATATATTTCTAATAAAATAGATCAAGAAGATTATTTTGTATATTCCATGAAATAGTCACTATAGACATTGACTGAAGATTTCTGATCAATGATCTATGATTCAAAAAAGAAACTGAAGAAACAATTTTAGAACAATTGTTTTACGTACAGTCAGTAAGTTCAAGGAATGTTCTACCCTAAGAAATAGAAAAACCTGGAAATACAGATGGGAAAAAAATAATTAGATATAATCAGTAATAAAAAATACTCATGAATGCCTTAACTTATGGCATTTTTAGAATATTTTGCACACAAAACCCACTAAAAATACATTATCTACTTTGATTCTCATAGTAAGCTAAAATAATATTAACTTTTTTGACACGGATACAGTAATAAAGGTTTAGCAAATTTCCCTTACCCTCATCCTCAAAGTAAAGGGACTAGACACCAAAAATGTTTCCTCTCTTCTTCCTACCCCTCATACACTGATGAAGTTCAAAGCATAATCTAAAACGCTGATTGGTTTAGCAGTACAATGAATACCCAGGGCTGTAAACTGGCATATCAAATCTTGGTGTCAAAAGACTCACACATATTTGAATATAAGCACACTCATAGATATAAGTTAAATATGTATCACAGTCAATATGGGCATGCTTCTCATCCCCAAACCTCAAGGAATATCAACATTTATTTTGTGCTGCCATTCAAATGCTGATGTATTTAAACATTTTGAACTCATGGCAATCTGAAAAACACCTAGTAGGTATTTCTTGTTTTTTCTTTCTTTCTTTTTTTTGAGACGGAGTCTCACTCTGTCGCCAGGCTGGAGTACTGTGACACAATCTTCACTCACTGCAACCTCCAACTCTGGTTCAAGTGATTCTCCTGCCTCAGCCTCCCGAGTAGCTGGGATTACGGGAAAGCACCACCACACCCAGACAATTTTTTATTTTTACTAGAGATGGGGTTTCACCATGTTGGCCAGAAGAACGTTGATCTGACCTCTTGATCTGCCTTCCTCAGCTTCCCAAAGTGCTGGGATTACAGGTGTGACCCACTGTGCCTGGCCCCTAGTAGGTATTTCTTAGAGTATATTTAAATTTTGAGATTTTAAAAAAAATCAAATGTTTATCTATTTATTTGATATGGCTTAGACCTCAGATACTTTTTCCAAAACATTCCAAGTTATGGTTACATAGTTTACTGACTTAGTTGGGATATTTAGGTCAAAAATGATCACTGATTTATATTTACAGGTTGAACATTCTCTAATCTGAAAATCTGAAATGCTCCAAAATCAGAAACATTTTCAATACCAACATGATGCTGCAAGTGGAAAATTCCACACTTAACCTCTTATGCCAAGTCATCATCCAAACGCAGTCAAAACTTTGTTTCATGCACAAATTATTAAAATATTGCATAAATTTACCTTCAGGCTATGTGTACAATGTGCATACAAGACAAATTTCATGTTTCACCTTGAGTTCCATCCCCAAGATATTCATTATGTATATGTAAATATTCCAAAATAGAAAAAAAATCCAAAACATTTCTCCTCCCAAGAATTTCAGATAAGAGATGCTCAACCTGTATTTGTAAACTATGACCATTGATTAATAAACAAATTATTCAGTGCTGCAAAATAAATTGCCAAGTTATCAATGGAGATAATGAATTAGTTTAGTATCCACCTAGCTGAAAGTTAATACATAAAATTAGTATTAATGTAGTAACATATGGCTTCACTATCATCTTATATCCTAAGACAAATTACTCAACTTTTTGCATTCTCATGTGACAAAATTCTGCAGGCTGTTTTTAAAGTTTCAATATTCTTCAAACACAAAAGTTGTGTAAACTTTCACAAATCAGCCAACAGATGCACTAGATATGACAACAATTAGTAAATTGTGAAACTTTCAAGAAATGTGTAATCCATATTTACTTGAAAACTAAAGTTTTAATAGTTACATTAACTGTTGACAATAACATAGCAATATTTATAACTGTTAAGATAATATATTTTATATTTTTTAATTGACAAATTTAAGTCCTATGAATACTTAAACTTCTTTCAAATTGTATTTCCTAGGCTATTCTTCAAGGCTATCATGGAATTTTGTTACAATATAACTTTAAATTTACCTTATACCTTTTACCAAGTTCACCTTAAAGATTCTTTTATTTTGGAATACAGATGATAATATATTTTTATATTATTTATAATATATATATGAAATATGGTATATATAGAATATATAATATGCAACATATGATAGGTCATTTTTATATGTAATAATAAAATGATGTTAATAACAGAATGGGAGAAAATATTTGCAAACTGTCCATTTGACAAGAGATTAAGAACCACATTATATAAGGGCCTCAAACAACTCTATAGGAAAAAATTTTATAATCTGATTTGAAAATCGGCAGAAGTCTGAATAGGCATTTTCCAGACGAAGACATGCATATGGCAAACAGGTATACGAAAAAATGCTCAACATCACTGATCATCAGAGAAATGCAAATCAAAATTACAGCAAGCTATTATCTCACTCCAGTTAAATGGCTTTATCCAAAAGAGAGGAAAAAATGAATGCTGGCGAGGATGTAGAGAAAAAACGAACACTTGCATATTGTGAGTGGGAATATAAATTAGTACAATCACTATGGAAATCAGTACAGAGGTTCCTAAAAATTAAAATATAGAACTACCATATGATCCAGCTATCCTACTGCTAGGTATGTACCCAAAAGAAAGGATGTCAATATATGGATATTTGCACTCCCATGTAAATTGCAGCACTATTCACGGTAGTTAATATTTGGAATCCATTTAAGTATCCTTTAACAGATGAATGGATAAATAAAATGTGATACAGGTACACAAGGAGTACTATTAAGCCATAAATAATGAGATCCTGTCATTTGCAACAACATGGATGGAATTATAGGACATGATTTTAAGTAAAATAAGTCAGGTACAGAAAGACAAATGTTGCATGCTCTCAGTCATTTGTGGGAACTAAAAATTAAAACAATTGAACTCACAGAGATAGCAGAAGAATGGTTACCAGCTGCTGGGAAGAGTAACGGAGAAGAAGGATCCAGGAAGTGGGAGTGGTTAATGGTCACAAATATATGGTTAGAAAGAATGAATAATATGTAGTACTAGATAGCATAGCAGAATATCTACAATCAATAATAATTTATTTTACATTTAAAAATAACTAAAAGTATAATTTGAATGTTTGTAACACAAAGAAATGATAAATGCTTGAGGCGATGGATATCCCATTTACCCTCACGTGATTATTACACATTGTATGCCTGTGTCAAAATATCTCATGTATCCCATTTATAGATATATAGATATCTACTGTTTCCTCATAAAAATTAAAAATGATAACAAGTGTTTTCAAATATAAACTCATTAACTAAATGTTTTCAGCAAACCTGATAAAAATGAATAAAGAAGAAAAGCAATCAAAAAATGTTAAGACAAATTCTAAACTTTCATTTGATCATCCCTAATAAACTAAACAAATAAGAAAATATTTCTGGTGTAATTCAAAGGATGAATCCTATATTAACCTGCATTTAAATTCTCCAAAAAAGAAAAAAAAAACCCTATGAATGTGTGCCTTGACATGCGTTTGATAAGAAACAGAATTTTGAAATGTAAATAGTATAAAAAGTCCAGAGTATTTGATTGTCATGTAGGATGCATCTGGGTTGTCAAATAATTTTTTTTTTTTTTTGAGACAGTGTCTTGCTCTGGTTGCCCAGGGTGGAGTGAAGAGGTGTGAACTCGGCTCACTGCAACCTCTACCTCTCTGGTTCAAGTGATTCTCCTGCCTCAGCCTCCTGAGTGGCTGGGACTACAGGTACGTGCCACCACTCCTGGCTAGTTTTTCACATTTCTAGTAGAGATGAGGTTTCACCATGTTAACCATGATTGTCTCGGTCTTCTAACCTTGTGATCTGCCAGCCTCAGTTTCCCAAAGTGCTGGGATTACAGGCCTTAGCCACCATGCCCAGACACAAAATAGAAAGTTTTGAAAGAGTTAATGTCCCAATGATGGCAAATTTCTCCTAAAGTAGAAGTAATTTATATTTTAAGAATGACTCAGCGGTTCCTTAACTGCAAGTCCTTTTAATTTGATGACTAAAAAGGAACAACACAGAATGGAGTGAGAAATGCATATACATAATTCCTGTAATGTTTACAAGATGTTAGGAGGGCGTTAAGTCAGTCTAATCTGAAAGACACACACCATAGAGAATTTCTCCACAAATGCATTAGTATGCATATATATTAGCTATGTTCTAACCCCAGCTTGCATTTTTAATCATAAATAGTTTAAATTTTTCTCACTAAATGAGTAATATGACTTAAGGACCTATATGGCTTGAATATCCGTTATTTGTAATTTCTCTTCAAAATATATATTTATTTTTAAAACAGTCTATTATGTAGAATAAGCTATTTATGCATGCCATGATTTATCATCATACATTTCGTATCTTTGCGTTAAATCATACAGGTGCTTCATAGCAAAACTGCATTAAAAAAATCAACCGAGTTAAATGCTTCAATGCATTTGTGTATATTTGCCATGTATTTAGATTTTCAACTGGAGTAGTACCATCATGATTCTAATGATTATTTTAAATACAAACATATATGGGACCTTGACAAATTCCTCATAAACGAGGTAACAAACTGAAATTCAGAAATAACCTATTTAGGAAAACTTGTAACTTAAATCTTACCACATAATTATTTGCTCTCTATTTGCCTTTCTTGGAGGAAAAAGCTAACATAAAATTTCACCTCTGAGTGAGCACATTATATTTTGTCATGTCTAACTAGAAATAGATAAACGTAGCCAGCCATTTCTCCTCTTCACTTAATCCTTGCCCAATCATTTCAAATGAAGACTAGCTTGTTACTTTACACAGGTTTGTCATGGAAAAAAAGGTACTATTTTAGAAGAAATGAAAAAATAATAGTATAATTTGACTATATTTTTGAGTGTGCATTATATTATAGGTAACTATCAAAAAATTATGTTTATGTTTCTATTAACTTTTTAACATACACTGTTCCCTTGTGACAAACTTACAAAACAGAACTAGAGTTTTATGAACTGAATTTGACTTATGCATTTTTCTTCTGACTGATGTTTCTTCCTTTAGAGATCTATTTTACTTTAGCACACCAAGGTAATTATGGTGAAAAACAGTCTGAATGACTGGTTGTAACAACTAATATCATTTGGTTCTACAAAGGCAGGTATGAAAGTAAAAGCAAATTTAAAATTAGTATAGCTTTATATAAGAGACAAAATTATCTAATTTCTTCCTAAGGGATTGTTATAGGCATTAACTATTAAAAAGCCATTATCTTTCACCCAGATAATACTTATTTGAAATAAAAACTTTTAAAAAGTGTTTTTGAATCAAACTATTAAGTTATAAGTATTCACAAAACAATATTCATAAATGTCATGACTTATTTTAATGGTCATCTTTCACCTATAATACGTGAGGATAACAAGTTTGTGGTCATGCAAAGGTGTTAATGAATGACAAACCTTTGTCAATTATTGACACATTCTTCTCTAATCTTGTTATGGGAAATATTTTAATGAAATCATAGTTTATTACTAATGATATATTTTTGATTTTTTTAACTATGGGAGAAAGATCAACATAATTTATTTGGTTTTACCTACTTTCAAAATCATAGCAGGTAAGTTGCACTATGTCCACCACAATTCATGTTGAATTCATTGCATGCATCAGAGGTTACCACCTCAGCCGGCAAATTCAGGGCCTGGTCCTTCACACCTCAGGGAGATCTGCTAAGAACCTGCCTTTCAGCCCCATTATCTCCCTGGCCACGAAAGTGTTGGCTAATTATCTCTGAATAAGAATTGTATTGGACCTTAATTTTCAGTAACAGGATCTGATAGTATGTAAAGAAGGAGAAAAGAACAATCCTTTGTCTTTCCCAGCTTGTTTCTTTCTGGAAGCCAAGGGATGGCTTAACTCATTCAGCATATAGGATGAATGGAGATATGATCACATTTTAGCGTCCACATCTTCTATAGTAGCAAGTTTCTCCATCAGGAAGACGCAACTGAAATTGTACATTGCCCTAGGTCCCTTAACTCTGCAAACCCACCAGGGAAAATGATGAGAATGTTTGCAAGTAGCCACACAATAACTGTTATAAAGCTACTTTTAGAAACTAGATTTATTTTTAGTTCATTTGATTATAACCATGATTGCAATTTTAGAAAACAGAATATGTTTATCTCATTTCTGATAAAAATTATACACTTTATGGTGGTCATGATGAATATAGGTCTAATGTATCCTTTGAAAACTGCTATATTATCATTCCTTAAAATCTGAGCATTAGCTTAAACAGTTTACAGAATAGAGCCAGTTAAAGAATGACAACGAAACCCGCCTTAGATACAAGTATTTCTCTAACCTGTTGTTTACGTGATTTTGCAGTATGTGGTGTCAGTTGGCTTGAGGTTAGCAGATAATTGCTTTACCTGAAGCTTTGCTAAAGGACAATAATGATCATGGTTGTGTTTGTGTAGTAACTAGAGTTCACCTAAGAGAAAGGCTTTTTTGGCCAGTGTCTGGAAGTGTTAGATGGATGTCTAGTCTCATTTCTCCAGGGTTCACTCCCTCTTCTTTCCCTTCTTCTCAGCTTGTGCCAGGACATAGTGATAATTTGCCAGCACCTTTCTTCTGAATGATTAGAGCAGAGGCCTATACGGTTGCATGAATTATTGCTAAACTGCTGACAAGCTCCTCCCCCTTCCCTTCTCTCTCTTCCCGGTTGCGTGCACTTTTAGGGGAAAGAAAACAGTGGTTTTAAGAAGGTCTCCTAATAGAGAGAGGGTTGGAGGCTAAATGCACGGGCACACTGCCCTGCTGCCTTGAGTGGACTTGCCACCCAAAGTGAGCATCAAAGCAGAGATGCAGCATGGCTAGAAGTGAAAGCTACTCCTTAAGGAGCTCTCAATGCACAGGAAAATGTCACTGATTTTTCCTATGTGAGCTCCACTCTGTGGGAAAAGGATAAGTGGTCCAAGTCCTGTGCTGTTCCAGAGGAATTTGAGGGAGGAAGCAGGAAGAAGCTGGCCTTTTCCAGGCCCTTGGCTTGTTTTAAGTGTGCCCCACAGAAAAGAGGAGGAAAATCTGAGCAGCAAGGAGAAGCCCCTCTCACTCATTACCCACACTCAGGATGCTCCAGCTCCAGGACCCTGACTGTGGGTCCTGTTGATGCCATGAGAACCAGCGAGGGATGGACAGAGGAAAGAATTTCATGGGCTCAGAGGGACCCTTGCCTCCTACTCTTATGCAGAGTAGTCATGGTAGCCTGGAAATACCACCAAATGATTGCTTCGGCTCTGTCACTTCATCTGGGAAGCACATTCTGACTTCCCATACCACAGGATCTGCTACACAGGACACACTCTGTGCAGCTTCACAGTCACCATTTGTCCAGCTGACTGCCCGACATGGACACATGTTCTTCATCACACCTTCACAGTAGGCCCAGGAGATAGGCACTAGGATGTCACTTATTTAATCCATGAAGAAACTGAGGTTACTGACTAGCTAGGGGCCAGCCAGAGAGCAAAGGCAGCGCTGGAAAGGGTATCTAGATCTGTGTGAGAAGGTGCTGGAATCTCAGGCTCCAAAACATCCAGTTCTTTGGAAGAATCATTACACTGACATTGAACTTGGTCATTTAACAAATGATTCCACACCTGTTGCCCCAAGTGACTCTTCAACCTTGCTTTGAGGTTAATATGAACTTTACTCCATTGTGTAGTTTAGAAGACTTAGAAGATGTGGCTTCCTGGTGACAGAGCCCAAAGCCAAACGAGTCTTTCAATCAAAGCCAATAAAAGCCAGATGTCCTTCCTCACACCCTACCCTGTCTGCAGAGGGCCATGTGGCCTTTCTGAAGTTGGTCCCTACTCTACAGAGGGGACAAGTGCCAATGCCAAGTCTCTCTTCTCCAGGGTGACGTTCCTTGTCCATCCCTCAGCCGCCTGGGTGCCTCAGCTGCCGCCCTCGTCCCTCTCTGTATGTTCCAAGCACCTCAAACACTGATCCCTCCCTGAGCCATTTCCAGAAAGGGGACATTTTCAGAGCTCCTTTGTGTGTAGTTATATAATTTATGTAACAGGTGCCTTTGATTTCAGAGAGGCACTTCATTCATTCATTCATTCATTCATCAGCAAATATTTATGAACCCTGTAGTATGACAGACAGACACTCCACCAGATGGTGGTCTACAACAGTGAAGAAAATTGTTATGGCCCTGGTAACAAAGAGACGTGATTGTTTATCTCCTTTCTTTTGATGTCAAAATAGTAAGAAAAATCTTTTTGAAAGGTAGATTTCCACTTTTACCACCACACTACAAAATAAATCTTTAAAGCTCTAAGTGTCCTGGGCACCCCCTTCACTATCTCCTTTCCTGTGTATTATAGATCTTGTTGTGAAGTTCTGTGTAGCTGGGTGGACATAACACAGTCAGAGGCTGCAAGGTGACCATTTTCAGAGGTGGCAATGGAGTGCAACGCTCAGAAAGAGATTTGCCACCGGGGCATAGTGAGATGCTGGTCATGTTAATAACCTTCTTGTGAATACTTCCTAAGATGTGACACAGAGTTGGTCTAAAAACTTTATTTAAAGGTGCCTGAGATAATCCTTTGAAAAGTTTTAACATAGAATTAGACACCAGTAAGTACTTAAGAAATGCTAGTATTTTTCTGTGGTTTGAAGATAAAATACAATAACACACATAAACAGAAATTTCACTAGAATGCTGTTATTATAAAGTTATAGACCAAATAAACCTTTAAGATACAAGAATGTAAAAATCTCTGAAAAAACATCAGGGTATAGTTATCAAAATCCCTATAGTACTCACTTTGCTAAACATCTAATACCTGTGGTAGTTTCATAAAACTGGTGATTGTGTTTAAAGGATGCTTTTTCCATGCCACAGCTGTCTTATTTACTTAAGAATACATTAGGCAAATGCTAAAGCTGAGCAACAAGCCATTCTATTATTTTCATTAGGTTAAAAAATATCATGTAGGTTCTTTTATCTGGGATCACACCAAAAAAGGCCTGCTATCTCTAGAAACCTAAAAATGCTGTATCCACACAAAAGAGAACAGTCATTTCTTTTAGAATTATATATCTAGATGACTAGTAGAAAAGAGAAATGTACTTTTTTTCCTTAATTTCTGTATTCCTGAGAAACTTCTTGACATGAAAGTATCATCTAATCATGTAAAATGTAATGTAAAGGGATTCTATTATTTTTTTTTTCTCAATGATCTCTCTACTTTTAACACTAGATCTTATTGTGAAGTTCTGGGAAGCTGGACAGACATAAGCACCATCAGAGGTAGTAATGTGACCATTTTCAGAGGTGGCAGTGGAGGTGGCAGATGTGAAAACAATCTGAGGCCTTAGAGGGTAGTTCACACTAACATACAAGGTAATCTACTTCCTCAGATTCACATATGGTAAAACTCAGATGACTTTATGGGATTCCAGAGCTGAAGAGAAGAAGCAGGAAGAGATCTGGTTCTGCAGAGTGAAACCTATCTGCCCTGATAGACAGAGGAAGCCCATCCCCCTCTTATCTGTCTCCATGATGCTGCCTTAGGACACATATTTGAATTTTTTTTTTCTAAGTGGGTGAATATTCATAAATGAAATAAAAATATGAAATTTCATGAGAAAAGAAAATACTAAAATCATCAATAAAATAAATTTCATAACACTGTAGTATTATCACAATTTAGATACTTTTTGCACCCCAGCTCCTCAGAGTGTATCTCTCCTGGTATGCCCCTTTTTCGACTTTCTATGTCTGAAGTCAGAGATATTCTTGTGAGACAAAAGAAAAAATCCCACTTTAAGCAACATCCTTTAATATCCTATTGGCAAGAAAATGAAATGAAACTCCAATAAGGTTTCTAGAGATACTGTATTTCATAATAAAAATAAAAAAATATCTATTTTTACTTTTAAAATCAGTGTTTTGTGTTTCTAGATTTTGTCTATATAAAAACTAGAAAATAATTTACTGATAAGATGAAACCTTCATTACCTTTCTAAAAATCATTTCAATAGAAGGTTTGACTTTTTGTTTGTTAATATTTTAAGTTGCCTTTGACTCACTTGACAAATTAATTTGGTATCTCAGATATACAATTCATAGATTATGTGCTAGATATTTAAATAAGCCTTGTAATATTCTGATTATTTTTTATTATTTAAATGAGTTGTAATATTCTGATTATTTTTTATCTCATATACCTTGCCTCGAACTGATTACAGTATGCATTTCCTCAAAGAGAAAATTTTTACAAAGTTAAATGTTGGAGATTAATTCTCATACTTAATTTTATAGATTTCCGGGGGATAATTTATCTTTAGAAATCTATAAAGTTGATTTAAACTCTTCTCTAGTTTTCATTTTACTATGCTATTACTTGTTTATATTTTAACTTCTAATACCTAATTATTTAAATTGTAATTCTTAAGTGACAATTAACGGAACATTTAAACATGTGCATTGATTTCTAAATTCATCTAGCAGATATCAGTAACTTGCTTACAGTGAAGATTTCACCACTAAGAGAATGTGTGTTCAGTTGCTGCACCGTGTGATATACTACAGTTGGAACCTATTCTACATTCAAATAGCTATATTATTAATACTCTCTGCTGCTGTTAAACAAGCATTACATTTGCGACATTGAAATTCTGATTCGTCAAGTATTGGGGGCTGTAACTGTATTAAACAATGCATCTATGTGAGGGGGAAAATATTCTTTAGAAGGGGGATCTTAATCAGTTTCATGCTGAGCAAAAGAAAATTGTAAACTATGCATTAAAAGAAGATTTACTGAAAGTTATTTTACTAGATCCACTGCATTCTAATTCACTGCTTCCCTTTAGCTTTCAATGATAATATACGTAATCTTCCAGACACATTCATGAGCAAAGTTTGATGTGGATTTACACTTGTGGAGCTACATTACAATGGGTAGATTTAAGGTATTATAAAATGAGTTTTTGGATTTGTTACAGGGGTACGGAGCCCCTCAGATACAGGCGGATAGGTTTTCCAACATATGGCAACCACCTTATTATAAAACAAAACAATGTTAAGTCAAAGTACCTGATTACGATTCGTGAC
Source organism: Cacajao melanocephalus (assembly GCA_963573385.1). Lineage (NCBI taxonomy): Eukaryota > Metazoa > Chordata > Mammalia > Primates > Pitheciidae > Cacajao > Cacajao melanocephalus. Next base: position 123,731 of record CAUYLG010006678.1, on the reverse strand, counting down.
CGCCATGCAGCTCCGATAGCCAGGCTTATATTTAATACCACAGAAACAATATCATTTATTTTTCTGTCTTCTCTTATCCCTAAGTTATTGGGTTTGTAGGCTTTGAAACCTTAAGCAAAAGGATAAAATACAAATTATAGAAAACATTGAAGTATGGAGAAATCAAATTACATTCTCCACAATCCTCAAAAAGATAGTTCACATTCCTCATGTGCAGTCTGGGCGAATCCCCATCACCAGAGAGCTTTCAGGAGGATAATTAGCAGTCTTTGGGGTACAAGGAGAGCATTCAAATTGTACTAGGAATAGCCAATTCTACTAACGAGTTAATTTCCAGCTTTGAAATAATAATCATCCAAGTGTTTTTTAATAAAACCTATTATTGAGAGTGTTCAAATAATTAAAAATATTGTCATATGTTCTTTAGATACAATGATTATCAGCAGAAGTCTAGCAGTAGGTATATACTGTCTTGAAAAAGTGGGTAGGTTTTCCTTGTTTTTAGCTTTCTTTTCGAATTTCAAATTCATTATGAAATAGTGAAATTTTGGAAGTCGGTCAGAACCTGAACATAAAGAAAAAATATATTCACTATCAACAGAGAGGAAAGCAAATTCTTTTGCAACATCAGTTTCTAATAAGTAAGATCTTTGTAGAAACTTCAATGAATGACAAAAAAAAAAGAATTGTTAGTGAATAGATGTATTCAATTGGGTGTAATAACTAGTTAATTTATAACCAATCAAAGTTAAAGTTCCATGGGCTTGTCTTGGACTCTTGTTCCCATTCACTGTTCTCTTATTAACAAGGCTTTAATTCCAGCGGTGACAGACAAAAGCATGGGACTCTAATGAACTGTCTGCTCTGTGCAGAGAGCTGGTGGTAATGTCGAATGTTAGTTACAATAATGATAATCTTTAGTATTTTTAGCTTGTCAGAACTTGCACAGCTAACAACAACCAGTCTTTTACTAAAACTCTACTTCATCAAACTAACTTAATTAGCAATTCAACTCCTTATTTTTGTTTTGGATCCCCCTCTGGCTACTAATTAAAGCTTAATCGAAACCGCTGAACTGAGGTTGTAAAGAATTCATTAATATTAAAATTAGCCCCAACAATTTTTTTGGGGGCTGGTGCAATTTGTATTTGTTACTGTCAGGGGTTTGAAACTCAGCTGAATTGTTTAAAAAGCCTTACAAGAAATTCTCGGTCTGCCATACATATGAGCTGAACACATATGACAAATGCCAATAGTTACACAAACATCATTTCAGGAAAACTTGGTCCGCTTGGGCCATTTTAAAATATATTTAGCCAAAATATAACTTAGGATTTTTTTTCTGAAGTCATTCACATTGCTTTTTCCTCCTAAGTGGTTTCATATTTTGGATAAAAGAGAAGAGAAAGAACTCTGGAAAAAATTTCAAGGATTGATTTTTATGTATTATCTTGACAAGATTAATATGTTTGAAAAATGAACAGATTTAGTTCTTCACTTTGATTTTTCCACTTTTTGTAACATCAAAGATTACTCTAACAGCGGAACTGGTCATTCTGAAAAGTAAAATCAAATAGTACAAAACCCAAATGCTCTGTACAGGACACACTTTTTTAAAAAATGAAATCTGATCTTTTAACAGGAATGGTTGAAAAGGAAATGTAATACCTTTTTTCCTCTAATAAAATGATCATGTCGGTGTATGCCTGATGTTCTTTTTCAGATTTCTATTGATGGTTTAAATAGTAAGTTTAAACTATTAAATTTTTTTAGATCACATAAAAAAGCCCTTATTCAATATTTAGATATTTGCAAATATTCTCAATTTCAATGAGACTGCATTTTGTTTTCCAGCAAATGACATGTAAATGCAAATTGAAATAATTTTTATCATGGTGAACAGGAAATGCTTTTCATAAATCAAATCCCCTTTTCATTTTAATTTTTGATATTTTAATAATTTTGTGAAAACATGTATATTTATTTTACCCTTTAGGAAAATTCCAAGTATGTAAGAAGCAAACTTGTTGGCACTAAAATATACAGCAACTAATGCTATTTAGCATATCTTATTAAACTAGAAAATTAAAATACATCTCTAAAATGTAAAACTTTATCAAACTACACATAAAACTTACATTTGCATGTAAGTTTCATTTAGATAAAATTTGCAGCAAAATAACCATGCGCACATTTTAAAATAAATATGTGTCCATTTTCAAACTCATGGATTAAATTAACAATGGCATATAAGGCACACAATTTTAAATCCTGGTGACAATTTCCATGAAGTTATTCAAATACATTTTGACTTCTGACAAGAGGATGTAATTTATAAAACAGAACGTGCCTATCAGTGGAACTTAAATTAGCATAATGAGGATACTTTCATTTCTGCAAGCACAGTTTTTGACATTCCAATGTGGAGTTCTTAGAAGAAATCAGTTAAAAAAAAATAAAGTCAATATACATAAGTAGAAATTTATGAATAAAATACCTGAAAACTTTATTTAAATTCAGTGAACGAAATAAATTTTACTTAAAAAAATCATTTCTCAAACTGATAAAAATGTTTGTTTCTTACACGTAGAATGGTCGAACACAGCCTTCAGCTGTCGTTATCCATATAAAGTAAGGGAAGTGTTTTGAGGTTATCATTGCATGACAAGAAACACTGACATTCATGTTATGCAATTTCTATCAGTGCTTTGAGTTAATTTACTATTGTGTTTCATATAAATCCACTGCAATCATAAGTATAACCTTTTAATACTGTTTTACAATATTATATTTCTGGTTCAAGTGAAATGAGTCTGGTTGTTGAGTGATTTGTCTTATATGCAGAAACATACACCAAATTGTTAAGGGAAAATAGACACTTTTTAGCTTATGCAATATTGAACCATACTAACCACAGAAAATGTTACTTAGTAAATTTTGCCCTGACCTGAAAAAGGATGGAGGAAGCCATGAAATCTTTGTACAATATTTGAGAAAAAAAATAGAGCAATTAAACAAGTAAAAACAGCAAATAAATTTGAAGCTTAAGTCATAAATATTATTTGTTTATATATTTAGAACAGAAAATATTGATAGTTTTTATATATATCCTTTAAAATATTGCTGATTCTTTAGATGCATCTGAATTTGATGTCCTTAAGGAAGCTTAAGAGACCATCGGCATCAACGTCCTCAAAGGCTTCAATCATTTTACACCAAACCAGATTTGATAAGAGCTGTTTCACAACTGAAATACCTAAAAAGCAAATTTCCTGAGACCTTCTCCTAAAAGGATATGGAAGACTGTGTATTTGCTCAAGAAATCTGCATATTATATTTCAGATGTCCTACTGTCTTTCAGGAATGACACTTTCATATAAATGTGATATTAAAATGATATGATTCTTAAGTGGAACACAGGCAATGACTAAGGGATTATTGCATTTTACCTTTATTGTTTTAACTACACCTCTGTCTGTAGCCTTCTCAATGGGTCTACATTCCTTTGATTTATTTACGATCCTAACTTAGGACATTGCTACCCACACAATGAAACCTACCGGTTTTGGCATTATATAAAACTGTATGCTACACACAGGTTCTAAACAAATATTTTGATATTTTTCAATATATCAGCCTTGTTTTGCAGTACTTTCTGCTTTTAGGTTTTTTTTTTGTTTTTGGCTTTCACTATATAGTTTGGACCATTATTACCTTTTAAATTTTACAGAAATACAATGTATAAATATATCACTTTAGTTTTACACAGAGCACTGATCTTAACTATCATCAAAGGTCTTGTTACACTGTTTTAAAAGATCATTCAATAACCATAGCCAAAAGAACACATACCTAGCATTGATATAAATATTCTTTCTGTTCTCTTGTATTATTTCTCCTCTTATCCATAAATGCTTAATCCAAAATGGCTATTACTTTTCACACTAGTAACAAAAAAGGAATGCCATACTTAATTTTTGCATATGCCAAATACCACTGTAACATTTATTTCTATAAATGGAATTGGTGACAAAGGAATTGATGTAATTGTGAAAAGCCTACTTCTGTGAAATTAATAAAATCATTATCTATGAAATCATGATATTTAATAAGTAAAAATATTAAAAGGTTTTCTGAACACTTAACTGCAACTTTGCAGTAAAGTAATACCATGAGAAGAAAAACGTGGCTTTTGCATATAAAACACTACTGTTCTTTTTGTGTCATATTTTTCCTATGTAAATACAGAAAGGAAGAGTGGAGGGGTTGGGCTGGGGTAGGAGAATGGAGAACTGGACGGCATCTAGGAAATAAAAATGAACTGATCTTGCATCAGCCTATCATCCAATACTTCTTGGTGGCTTAGATCTGGCCACTGTGAATGAGCTCACTGGAGCTATCTTTAATATTGTCGTCTAGATCTGACCTGTAAGTGTGACTAATTTATAGAAAATTTTTTAGACTCCTTTTACAATGTCCTCCAAATTACAGTGAGGGAAAGTTGGTGATAAAAAAAAGCATAAAGAAAAGGGGAAAAGGAAAATAGGCAGACAGGGAATGAGGAGTTATTGTTTAATGGGGACAGAGTTTCAGTTTTGCAAAAGGAAGAGTTCTGCAGATAGACAGCAGTGACAGTTGCACCACGATGTGAATGCACTGAATGCCATTAAAATGTACACTAAGACGTGGTTCAAATGGTAAAGCTTATATTACATGTATTTTTGCCACAATTTAAAAAGTATAAAAAAAGAAAGAGGGGCCAGTGTGTCACACCTGTAATCCCAGCACTTTGAGAGGTTAAGATCACTTGACCTCAGGCGATCTGCCCTGGCCAACATGGTGAAACCCCCATCTCCACTAAAAATACAAAAATTAGCTGGGCATGATGCCTGTAATCTCAGCTTCAAGGGAGACTGAGACAGGAGAATCGCATGAACCCAAGAGGTGGAGATTGGAGTGAGCTGAGATTGCACCACTGCACCCCAGCCTGGATGACAGAGAAAGACTCAAAGAAAGAAAAAGAAAGAAAGAAAGAAAGAGAAAGAGAGAAAGAAAAGAAAGAAAGAAAGAAATAGAAAGAAAGAAAGAAAGAAAGAAAGAAAGAAAAAGAAAAAGAAAGAGAAAGAAAGAAAGAAAAGAAGGAAGGAAGGAAGGAATGAAGGAAGGAAGAAGGAAGGAAGGAAGGAAAGAGGGAGACATCATTTAAATGAATTGTAGCTTACATGTTGCCAGTGAGTGGGAAATGAATAAGCTAGTAACTTCTTTAACAGCTGGAGACAGGGGAGGGTACTCTCTCTGTGTTTTAGGAAGAATATTGTGGTCTGTGACCAGGGCCTGCATGTCACACTCCTCTGAAACCTGCAGTATTCCCAGGACAGAAGCAGCCTTGTTGGAGATGAGAGGGAGTGGAGAAATACCATTCCTCACCCAAGGGGCAACAGACAATTCACTAACACATCTACAGCAACATCCAGAATTGCTCAGATATGAAAAACCATTAATAAACACCAAGATCATTTGATATAACAGAAATGCACTTAATGAAGTAGTAACAATAAGTTTTAAAATTTGAGCAAATGTTGTCAGTGAGAATGAATATTCTCTTAAAAGCTCCTCCTTTTAAGTACAGGTGATTGTTTCAATTCCAAAAGTCAAGAAGATGATGGTAGGACAGTGGACTTCTGAGGAGGGAAGGAGACAGATAACAAGTGAGAAGACCACAAAATGCAGTTAGTCATGTACAGGCTTAATGAATTCTCTGGTGCAGCAGCATAATGATTCTGATAATATCAGAATAGTGAGACAGCCAGGTGGGAGTGGGTTCCTGGAGAAACTCCAACCAGCCTGCCCACTAAGATGGAGCCTGAGGAAGTTCAGGAATTTGCAGCTGGGAGGAGCCTGGCCCCGCCTCTTCCTGTGTGAACCTGAGAGTCAAGTTCTGGGTAGGAAGTACTCTTGCAGGGACTCTGGTAAGAGTCTTCTCTTCTTCCTTTCTACCCAATAAAACTCTGTCTTACTCACCATTCAAATTGTCTGTAAGCCTAAATTTTCATGACTGTGGGACAAAGAATTCCCATCTTTAGCTGAAGTAAGGGAAAGTCCTGCAACGACAGTGCCAGATGAAAACTGCAGTTTGTAGTCTAACGCATCACTTAACAAGTTAGTGCACTGTATATCATTCTAATTTCCATATTGTAATGTTCGATCACATAAAATTGGACTATGGAGTTTCTATAAAGCCTGAATTAAAGATGTTTCTCAGATCATTAAACACAAGTAAACTTTGTCAGACCTATATGACATACTCTGGGTGGGTAAAACATGTCCATCTCTGATGGGTTTAACAAGCCTGAGCTTGGTCTTGCTGTTATACATACTACAGAAACATGCGAGAAAATATAATGATTTGTTGTCAAAGACTAGGAGTAAATGAATTATAGCCAGAATGCCTAACAATTAAAAGCCAACTGCATCATTAAGAAGATCAGTTCTACAATATTTCAAATGATTTGTGAATGGACTTTAAAGTGAACATTGTAACTTATATGCACTTTGTACTTGTAATTATAAAACATGCACACAATTTTAAACAAAGCATAGCCTACCAACTGCCCACCACTGCTCTGCTGACCCCTTATTAGTGGGTAATATATAACTCTGCTTAGAGCATTCGTCAGTCTATCAGCTAAAGAATTACAAACAATACTCCTTATAACTGGAATGTTTAACACACAGTATACAAGTTTATGTTTAAAATTAATTCCTGAGGTGAATATTTAAAGCCCTGTTTTCATAGTCTACAGTGACCTTAAGATTCATTTTGTTTATTCATTTAAATATATACCCTTCAGTTTCAGAAAATTAAAAAATTAAGCAATTGTTTACACATTGCATTTTGATGTATGTCAAAATTTATATTTTCCTTTATGAAAATCTGCAGAACATTCTAAATTAATTTTAATAAATCTTGTACTAAAAAGTACTGAATTATGATAATATTAGAAGAAAATCATATTTTTCTTCAACTTCAAGGAGATATGGATTGCAAGCCTAATCTAATAGCAAATGTATCAGTCTGTACAAAATACATCAGGTTTTCAAAAATTTGAGTAATTTTGATATTTCCTTTTTGATCTTTAACAAATAATAAGCATATTCATTCTCTAGATCACATAATTATGAATAAAAATTCTGAATAGTTTAAATAATGTAATAGAAAACTAAGTTTATTTCTAAATATGTAAAGAAATCTATTACCACGTGCATAGTTTTTCCTATTAAAATTGGTTTGCAGTGTGCAAAATGGATCATCAACATTTTGGTAAAGATCAATGATTTAGACTATTGATCATAATTATGCCCATTGAAAAAGTCTTTGTTTCTGTTAGAATTCATAAATAATGTTCATTGAAGAAGTTGTGTATTAATTCTACTGATTAGTTTATAGTTGATTCATCAACAAAAGCTAATTATTCTCAACATATTATTAGTTATGAAATGTCAGCCAGCATCTCCTAGTCCTTCTACTTTTTCTTTACTCAAAGGACAAATATGGGTGATTTCTCAGATTATATTAGCTAATTTAAGCCTTTGTTTTAAACCTTGTCTATTAAATTGTTTTAGATTTAGTCATAATATTCTATTACTATAAATATAGACATACGTACAACATCCACACAGCCAAAAGCAAAGGATACTATTTAGTGATCTTTTCCCCTAGAATATTTAAGAAAGGTATATACAGAACCCAATAAATTATAGAGGCAAAATATACTGTTAAATCCAATTATTGGAGGAAACCAGTTGAAAGCAGGTTAACTTGCTCCTTACCTTGGGCACCATTTCAGCTGAACAATTGTGACCCTCTTTGCTAATACCTCCTAAGCAACCTCTTTGGGATAGCTCTCCACAACTTTCTTTTTAGAAATATTTCTGTAGACAATTTTTGCCCAAATCCAACTTCATTTGAATCATATAAGGATTAAGTTGCTTGCAGGATTTATGAAAAGTTAGTTTCAGGGACAGATTGTAGTTTACTACTATGAGCTCTGAAATATCACAATAGCAACAAATAATAAAAGAAGGAGAAAAAAGAGAAAGATTGAGTGGTCTACTTTTAGAGCACCCGTGAATTCCTGTAAGTGTGTGTTGCTTGTGAGCTGGTGACTGTAGGCACAGTGGAAAGCATGGTACAGGGAACAGAGCAGGAAACAGCTTGCCCAGTCATGCAGAGTGGCAGGTGCTCTGGAGTCCCACTGTCTTATTTCCATGTTTTATTCTTTGTCAGAATACATCCTGGAGAAGAACCACTTATTTCCTTTGGCTTTAATAAATTGAAAGTTACCAATGGTCATAATGTAGCACATGAGGTCAACATTCCTGAAAAGAAAGAGAAGAAGAAATAGAAAGTGGACTTTGGTTCACAACCTTTTACAATATACTTATGTTTCAGTGACTTCATCATCAGATCAATTACCGAAATGTTTCTTTGTGGATAAAGTTGTGAAATCCAAAGAGTATGTGGGAGAGAGATTTGAATAGGAGTTATATGGAAAGAGTGTGAGAAAAGTGGAACAGTTAACTTTGGAAACATCCGTTAATATTCACTGCACAGATGGGCACAGCATGTGCCTATCGGGGCACACCTGGACTGAAGAACAAGCTGCCTGGATTTTGTGGGGACCCTAATTATAAACAGAGAAGTGGAGAGACGCCACAGGTCAGCCAGCAGGGTGAAGGGGGAAGAAGAAAATGCCAATTCTCAGTGTTTCCCAGAGAATAGTATGATCTACAACTTTCATAGCAGCTTTCATCTGAAAAAGAACAAGAGACAGATGTGTCATCAGGGGAAGATGGTGCTGACCAGTCTCCACCCTCACTCATTACTCTGATTTACTCATGTGCTCTTATCTTCTCTTCTCACGTTCCAGGTTGAGTCTGGTCATGAGACAGGCAGAAAAGAAAAGCAAACCACTAGATTTGAGATTTCCACAGAAACAGTATTTTCTTTGGACTTCACTTTACCCACAGGGTTGGACTTCCCTGTTTGCCATCTCATGTGCTTATTCATGGGGACTTTCCAACCCTCTGACCAGAATGTGATTCCCAGGCTCCCAATGTCCACACCAGGGTTGGCTCAGCTTTGTGATCCTGTTGATGTCAACATCTCCTTATTTCATCTTTGCACACAACCAGATCATAATAACGTCCTTTCAATGTTTATCTTAGAAAAGTTAATTTCTGATATGCTATTTTATATTCCTTGTATCTCAATTTGTTTTCCTCCTTTCTAGTTCCATAGGCTGTATCTTTCTGAAGCCCATCATTTTTCTCTTCTGCATTTATATTGCTGAGTAATAGCATTTGAACCCTCTCCAGGACTTCCAACTTCTACATGGACGAGTGGTTCTTTGTGAAACTTAGCTCTGCCTGGCAGTTAGAAATGTGCTTACTCTAATTTACCTAGAATTAAATGCAAACAGGCTTTCCATAATAGATCTGGGATGGGCAATTACATATCAATAAATTCATAATAGTGTATTATTGATGGATATAGAGCATTACATTTGATTTACAATCATTGAATTTTAAACTCAAGCACAAAGGAAGGCCAGTATTTCCATTAGATTGCAATTGGCTGTGAGTTTTGGAAAACTCAGCTGACGGTGGCTTACAAAAATTACATTTGTTAGACTTAGTAAAAAGTCTTGGATTAGGAGGCCTGGTGTTTTTGAGTAGCTTGTTGTATTAGTTGTTTTCATGGTGCTGATAGACATATCCAAGACTGGGTAGTTTAATGGACTTACAAGTTTCACCTGGCTGGGGAGGCCTCACAATCATGGCAGCAGGCAAAAGGCACATCTTACATGGTAGCAGGCAAGAGAGAGTGAGAATCAAGCCAGAGGGGAACCTCCTTATAAAACTATCAGATCTCATGAGACTTATTCACTACCACGAGAACAGTTTGTGGGAAATTGCCCCCATGATTCAATTATCTCCCACCAGGTCCTTCCCAAACACATGGGCATTGTGGAAGCCATAATTCAACATGAAATTTGGGTGGGGACACAGCCAAATCATGTCACTCATCATCCTGAAGGCCAGAGATTCTTCCTGAGCACCTGCAGGGACTACTTCAGCAGGATGGGGATGGCTTTTTTTCTGAGATCTTTTTTTCCCCACTGTAAGGAGGTGGAGGCCACAACTACAGGCATAAACACCCCTGTCACAAAGGAGATGACAGGTAGGCTGTTGACTTTTTGGTGAAAGGCTTCCTGTTACCCTTCTCTTCTTTTACCAAAGACGGAAAGTATTCCCCACAGCTCCTCCAGCTGACAGGTGCCTTCTGCCTCATTGGCCAGAGCTGAGTCATAGGATCCTTTCCAGCTCTTGGAAAGTGACTTTCAGCCTCTCTGATGGGATGGGGGAAGGAACAGAGGTCTGAGAATGACTGAGGAACCAGCCTAGTGGGTTGAGCCCTGCCTTGCTTCCAAGCAGGGGCAGGCTCAGATCCATGTACATATTTGGAAATATGTTAAAAACTTTTGTTAAGAATACTTATATTGAGGGGTGTGATGGTTAATATTGAGTGTCAACTTGATGGGCTTGAAGGATGCAAAGTATTATTCCTGGGTGTGTCTGTGAGGGTACTGCCAAAAGAGATTAACATTTGAGTAGGTGAACTGGGAGATGCAGACCCACCTTCAATCTGGGTGGGCACCACCTAATCAGCTGCCAGAGTGGCTAGGATAAAAGCAGGCAGGGAACATGGAAAAACAAGACTGGCTTAGTCTTCTGGTGCACACCTTTCTCTCATGCTGGATGCTTCCTGCCCTCAAACATCTTGCTTCAAATTCTTCAGCTTTTGGACTCTTGGACCTTTGACCACAGACTGAAGGCTGCAACCGTTGACTTCCCTACCTTTGAGGTTTGGGGACTTGGGATGGTTTCCTTGCTCCTCAGCTTACAGATGGCCTATTGTGGTATTTCACCTTGTGATTGTGTGAGTCAGTACTCCTCAATAAACTCTCTTTCATATATACATCTCTCCTATTAGTCCTGTCCCTCTAGAGAACCCTGACTAATACAAAGGAGAAGGGCACTCATACCAAGACAGCAACAACAACAAAAAGCCATAATGAATGAGAAATGAAGCATGAGATCTTTAAGGCAGAGGTATTGACTGTAAGCAAAACGCTGATGCTCTATCTATGTATCTATGTATGGATGTATGTATCGATCTCTCTATCATATATTTAGCTAAAATTTGGTTAATAAACAGGCTAGTTTATCAGACAGATTCACTAGCAAACTTTTATGCATCTGATTTGCTCACAATTTGCGTTTGTTCTCAATAAAATAACAAATATTAAATCATTATAATCTGGATAAGCATTTATTCATACTTGAAAAAATATTGGCATGTGGTTTGAAGTGAAAGAATGTTAAACCAAAGTTTCACCAAATGACTTCCCTTTTCTCTTAATCTGCAGAGCAAAAGATAAGTGGACACTTTCTAAGGCAATGAAGCCATTAGGCAGTGGGCAAGAAGTCATGTAGCAACGGATTACTTACAACAACCAGCAGCAACAACCCATGCGTCACTGACCAAGAGCGAGCTGCACCAAGGCTATTTATTCCACCAAATCATGTCGCTCAGCACAGTGGGAACTGAGTGCATCTAGTACCGTTGAGGACCCAGCTTTGTATTAAGTAATCTTGCTCATGGGACTTTTGCTGCAATTCAAGTCAGTATTCAAGTTTAGTTTTGCAACTTTGAGTTTAGGAGTTTAGAAGTCAAGTTTTGAGAAAATAAGAGGCATTTCAAAGTGGCACTCACTTTTTACAATGCCCTCTGGAGAATGGCTTTGAATGGTAAGTGCTTTTGAGTTCTTCAGACTTAAACTTTTACTTTTCTTCTGTTTTGTCTGCTCCCAGCTCACTTAACCATAGGTATGGTGGTAGTATTCATTTCCCCACTTAAAAAAACACAAGCACTCATGTTTTCCCCTTCACTGTGAAAAGATGATTTTTTATCTCCCAACTGTTCATAATTTTACTTCTCTCATGCCATGAGCCCAGTATACACGAGTCCTTTTCGATGTGGTTAAGTCTCTTGGCTCCCACAGTGACCCAGAATGAAGTTTGTCATCATCTGATTGTTTGAGGATACAAAGGATATCCAGAGGTAAGGCAAGAGTTCCAGATTCTTTCATTGTAATATCCAGCATTGGTCCTCACCAAAGCTCTCATTGATATATACTGGTGTCACTAAACCCATTTCATAGAGCAGGAAGGGGAGGAACACAGGGGTGAAGTCAGTTTCTTCAAGTGGCAGGGCCAGTGTTGGCGCACAGGCAGCCTGAATCCACAGCCCCTACTCTCAACCTCTGTTCTATGGCCCCAAGTTAGGCCTAAATATAGAAGGAGGCTCCCAGCCTTGCAGGACAACCCTTACCCAACCAGGATACACTTCCCACCTCTGCAGCTGTGCCTCTCCCAGGTTCCCGGCCAGGAAGGCACCTGGGGCTCTCTGCTTGGGGTTTCATCCATATCCCTCCTGGCCATCAGTGTGGGGAGCATCATCAGGAAAGTCGTGTTCCTGTCACCACAAGCTCGGCTTTATTGGCTTCTTCAGTCACTTGGGAGAGACATTCTCATCTCTGTTCTGCTTCCTCATCTCCACCTGAGATCAAACACAAGCAGCAATAGCCACAGACAAGCTCCATCGCAGTCTCCATCCCATGCCTGCCTCCTCCTGGCACATGCAGGTTGAAACTGCCTCTTCTTCTGGGAGGCAAGCAGGAACTAAATGGAGTTTCTTTCTCTCTTGATTTCCTTGGGATTTAATTTGAAGAAAAAGAGAGAGAACTGCAGGGAACCAAGTCATCCTTCCAGGACTCCATCAGCAGCCCTCGCCTCCTGCAGCTGTTCTGATTAATGGCTGCACCTCCCGCCGAGTCCCCGTAATAGGTGTCAGGAAGGTGTTTACTCAAAGTTTTACACCCAATTGTCGTGAAGGTCAAAACAATAGGGCGTCTCCCATGCAGGTTAAACATCTTTTTATGAGTACACACTCTATTAGAGACAACTCCACTCTGTGTTTGCAGGCTGCTGACTAAAGTCTGTGGGTCCTTGCTACTTTCTTCCAGTCTGACTCAGCAGGTCCAAGGGAGAACTGTGGGCACTTCAGCAGCTCTTGGGCTCAGAAGTGGGCTTTGGCCTTCAGACGACCACCAATGAGATGCAGAGGCCCACAACTCTCTCCAGTTTTGCAGCATATGTCTGCTTTCAAAACCGAAACATTTAAAAATCAAAACAGTGGTATCAAAACTCCTTTCCCAAGGAAGAGCAGTTCAGGCAAAATAAAGAGATCCTAATTTCTTAAAATTAAAATGCCTCCGTTTAGTACATTAAACACGGACCTTGAATGCCCAAGCTGGTTATCCCCTCCCTTAATCATAGTCCCTCATTGTCCCCTCACCCTCTCTACCTTCTGCACACACAAACTCCAAGAAACAGAGAGCAAAATGCTACACGTTGGAAATATTGTCTCCCATCTGCTATCCACAGGTGCTGCAAAGAGGATTTTTGACCCTATATCTGAGGAAAGAAAAGCCAAAGGTCAACATGAATTTCTTAAACATCAGATGCTCTCAAAGTGATGCCTTATGTTGGTTCACACCATGCCTGGAGCCATCTTCAGTCCTGTTTTGTGCTGTTACATGTGAGGCACTTTTGCAGATTGGAATGCAACAAAAGACAAGAAGAGCCCACCAAACTCCCCTCTCTGAAGAGCAGAGGCTCCTATCGCATCAATCAGGTTGATTTTAACCTTTTCAAAAACGCATGTGGATGTTATGTTTCTCTTTAAAGGAGGATAATTGTTTAATTATCTTCGCGAATGTCCATGCCACTTTGCACATCTGTGAATGGCCACTCTTTCCTCTCTAAATTTGGAGATGAATTTAATGCCTTTTTAAACCATTAAATATATTGGTTTTGACATTAGACAAATGCAATAACACAGCACATGTTCAGAAGGAAATTAATTATACAAGTATTTATTGAAAACTGATCATTGGCTAAAATCTGTGGGATGGATGAAACACAGTGAAAAAGAAGCAGGAGGAGGTAATGATGTAGAAAAAGTTGTAGCAGGTGGCCAGGCATTGACTGCGGAGGTGAGAGCAGAGAGGCCGGAGGCAGCCTAGGTGCTAAGCCCTTTTCATGCTCAGAACCCTGAGTCAATGACCTAGGCTCTACTGTTTGCCTTATTTGTGGATACAGAAACCAGCATGCAGAGAAGTGGAGAGCTTGCTCCACGTCGTGCCAGTTGATATACTGTCTCATCCCAGAGCTGTTACATCTAAGCTAGAAAATGTCTAGTCTTTGCTTGTGAGATGATGTTGTGAAGTATACTGTGGAATCAGGATGTTAACTTTAAGCAAAAAGGTGTGAGTTTTAAACAAAGGAATGTGATATCTAGATAATTCTAATAACACTGTGAGCTGCACATTGGGGTATTGGAGGAGGCATGAGAATAGGGAAATGGATGAAGGCCCATGAAATCAGTCCTCTGGAGGAAGAATCTACGTAACCCTCTTGGGAGATTCAATATAGAAATTAACACTTGTCAGACCATATATAAAAATAGAACTCTAACCCATAATCTGCAACAACCTGCCCAGGAAACAAACCTATTATCTACAGCAACCAGACCAGGAACCAGCCTGCTATCCTTAAGTCAGAGGTGCAGGCAGGCAGTCAGACCATTATCCCTGGCAATAATCCCCAAAGCAGAACAGTAACCCCTGCAACAACCAGCTCCAGATGATTGACAGCTTCCTAATACCTCACCCATTCTCATCCCCAACCCACTTCTGAGTTAGGACCAACTAGAGAAAGACAAGCACGTCCCACTAACCAATCACATAGGAGTCCAGGCTTCTATTTGGCCACCTCTAGCTCCCCCACACCAAGAGTCTCTTCCCTGCTTTCGAATATGAAGCTTTCTCACCCCTCTGGCTGCCTTTGAGTCTCTGCCAAACATGAGTGCTGGTGGCCGACTCCCTTCCTATGACAAGCTCTGGATAAACAGCTTTTGCTTGTTTTCATTGGATAGTCTTCCTTTCTTTCCGTATTTGTCTCCTGAAATACACAAGTGGAGATTGTGTATCCAATATTTAAAATGAATAAACTAAAGCTCAGAGAAGCAAAGTTAACCTTGATCTCCAGTGCAAGGTCACAGAGCAGGTCAGAGGGACAATTTAAATCTGAGACTGACACCCAAACCTGTCCATGTAGACACTCTGATATCACTATCGCTTCACTTTTAGAAATTAGAATTGAAGAAAGGAGCTTCAGAGTTAGAAATTTGACTCTGAGAATTATTTCTGTGATGTTAACATGAGCCAGCACCATATCCTAGCCTGTGGCTGGTGTCTGATAAATATTTTTATGAGTAAAATGATATTTGCATGGCTAATGGCCTGTTTTTGGAATAATGTGGAAAGTGAGGATCCCTTGTGTCCATAGTTGGTTTGTATCAGAAATCCTGGTCAGCCTTTCCCCTCTGCCATTCTGAGCTTTAGAAAACTTGACAGATCTGTCAACCTATCTGGTTGTGAATTTTTTTAAATACTAAAATTGGAACATGATGACTGTCTCTTCTGTCTGCTGATGAATTTATGAGATTCAAATGACCTCATGTACATGAAAGCACTTTGTCAATTGCAAACTGCATTATTAATTTAAGATATACTCAAAATAATTACTATAACTAATGCTTGATTTTGAAAGGTTGTAAAGGAGGCATCCTATCTTAAGAAAGTGTTTTCAAGTACCCACAGCTCAATCATCCAATCTGCAAACAGCCGCATATGTCCCATATGGAATGACACAACATCAGTCGCATGGTCTCAAGTGGAATGTGAACTACCGAGAAAGCCAAGTACGGGCCTGGCTCTGTTACATACAATAGCGAGGGCTTTGGTATCTGGTCTTTCTGAGCAGCGATTTCCTTATCTGCTACGTTGACAGGATCATCTCTGTCCAGCCTTCCTGGCAGGTCCGCTAGTGCATTTCCAATGAGCTAATGCATAAGGAAGTGTTCTGGTAGCGGTGAATGCCCACATAAACGCAAAATATTACAATGCTGAATTTGAAAAGTGTTATTTAAGTGCCACTCATTATTACAGTGGTGGTTGTTATAGTTGAAGAGTATAATGGATTTCAGCAACTAACAGTATGGATACATAATCTTTTACCACCACAAAACCTCCCTGGTTGTTTTACTTTAATAACTATACTCCCATTCATCTGGAGCTGTATACTAATGTAAATAACCTTCACCAGATTATGTGTTTCGCTTTTAATTCTAGATACACAATTCAGAATTATTTTCATTGTATTTACACCTATGAATAGGCCCTATATCACTTCTAAATTAAATAGCATTAGGGAACACGCTAACAGGAGTACCACACTTATTATTTTCCACAAATATATTATGTATGACAATAAATATATTCCTATATGTGTAGCTTTAGTTATGACTTAGGGGATATAAATTATTTATTTTGTAAAAACCTGTCAATAATTAGATTATGAAAGATAAATAGTTAAAGAATAAGTGCTGTCTTGATTCACCTATAAAATTAACCAATTTAAGTTTAGACTAGAAGAATTTAATCATATTTTATCTATTGTCTTTTATGTTCATTTCTCACCACAAGGTATCATCCATATTCCCTGATGTTTCTCAAAATAAGTGTTTAGTCTTGAAGCTTTATTTTCTGATTTATACAAACAGTAAGAGACAAAGCTACAAGAATAGTACTTCAGGCTACACACTGCCTTTATGTCCTAAAAATCACATCATTAGTCATTAATTCATTTATCATTCAACCACGAATGATTTTCCAGGGACCACCGCTTGCCAGGGATTTGAGGGCCACTGTGGCTGCAAATGATAGGCACTTGACCTATCAGAATTTCTCTCTGCCCAGCAGCCTCACTACAGAAGCACCCCAGGTGGCTGGATCTTGGCGCTCTTTAACTCTTTGGCTTTATATTTTATTATTCTGCTCCCCAGGGGAAAGACTTCAGTTATACTGCCCAGTTCCATGTCCACAAATTCAGGGAAAGGTTCTCATTGGTTCAGTTTAACAAAATTACCTATCTCTGGATCAATCAGCTAGGACCAGGGAATGAGGCCAATATAGAATGGCATAGTGATTTTAATTTAACTGTAAGACTAGGGGGTGGGGCAGGGGTCATCGCTAGAAAGGATGAAAAAGGTCATGGTCAGTTGGTCTTTATGATTGCTGTCATTTGCACAGTATCTTGCACAGAATCTAAGTTCACTAACTGATAGAATTTATTTTATTTGGAAAGTTCCCCAATTACCTCATGTATAAAGTTGTGAAAAATTTGTGAAGGAGTGATTCTGTGGCTTTAGCTAGTGCCTCTTATGTGAGGGATGAGCTCATTCATTCTGATAATAGCCCTGCTATCCATATTTTACAATGGAGAGGGTGGCAGCTCTGACACAAGAGAAAACCAGCTGATCTAGGGGCCAGGACCCAAACCACAAATTGCACAGGAGTAAAGCCTGTGGCAGAGTCACCATTTAATTTTTTTTAATTCATTTCAGAATATGTTTTATTAATTCAGATCCAACTTTCTTTATAATTTCAATAGCTCAGGGTTTTGAGAGTTAATATAACATATTTGTTCATCCCACAGCGACCATTAGAAACAGATGGAATTGCCTTATTTTTTCCAGCACTTTTTCTGAAACATTTCTCCATGTTCACGTCTCCTGTTGTGTTCATATCTTTGGACAAATTATAACCATCTGACACATTCCTTAACCCTAGGATTTATCCTTATGCACCAAGACCTATTCTCATCACAAGGCCTCCTTAAAGACGTATCAGTGGTGTAAAAGGACATTCAGTGATTATACGTGTACAACAAAAGAGGTAACATCTTATTGTTTGCTTTTCCTTTAAATATATAAAATATATGTTATTTCTCCACAGAATTCTGATAATTATTTAAAATTATTTCTTGAAAGTTTTTTGGTTTATAGGTCCCATATCCATTTCTAACTTTTTGACCTATCATTATAAGAAAAGGTATGGCATTTAAAAATTTGGTATGAAAATCAATAATTATAACGATGTCTCTACTAGGCATAATGGACTATCATCAACTATTAGCTTTATTCAAAATTTAAATATTCATTGAGCTCATGTAAGTAAAGAACTTAATGTAATACTCAGAGTATGTGGCTTCCTAAACGATAAAGGTTTGAATTTGATTTAGGGCTAAAGGAAGAGCTGAGCGTGTGCCTACGCTTACCTAAAGGGCAATGGTAGACTTTGTGCATGAGTGGGAGGGGCTTTTGTGCTGACAGGACAGTTGCCCCAAGAAAATAGTTGTATTTTCTTTTCTGCTGGCCGGAGGCTGCTCCGTAAGCCTGTCCCCTGTGAGTATGTTTAATTTCTCCAGAGAGCCGATGATACTACTGGCCTTGAGTGCAGGAGGTCAAGCAGATTTTTTTTTTCATTTGACACAGAGTCTCGCTTTGTTGCCAAGGCTGGAGTGCAGTGGCGCAATCACAGCTCACTGCAGCCTCAACCTCCCAGGCTCAAGCCACTCTCTCATGCACTTCAGCCTCCTGAGTATCTGAGACTACAGGCATACACCATCACACTGGCAAACTTTTTCTATTTTTTGTAGATATGGGATCTCTCCATGTTTCCCAGGCTGGTCTTCAACTCCTGGACTCAAGCTATCTGCCCATCTTGACCTCCCAAAGTGCTGGGATTATAGGCATGAGCCACCATGCTCGGCCAGAATTTCTTTTTCTAAGCTCTATTACCTGGACGTGGAACACTCATTATAAGTCATTGCACCAGGCTTTCTACCACTCCAGCACCTTGAGCCAGCTCATCACTTCCATTTGAAGGCTAAATTCTTTAATAGCATTATCTTAGACTGTATCTACGCAGGTGCATTTTCTGTTCCCACCATACCCCTGATGTGTTTCTTCTTGATAACGTGGTGGAGGGGACGGCTCACAGGTTTTAGCTCCATACAGACCTTTGCCCCAGCCCTGAATTTACACCTTCCTTCCATTGAGATTTTTTGCAATTTGCTTGACTTTTCTGAAACTTGGCTATTGTGTCTCCAAAATAGCACATACCTGATGGGGCTGAAGTTAGCCTTATAAGGTATATTTTTTTTCAATTTTAAAAATGGTTAAAAGAGTGTATATCAATTACCAAGCCTTCGGTTTTGCTCATAACAAATACTTTTCACATCCATTTAGTTTCTCATCAACATAATAAATAAACATAAAGTGATCATACTATGTGCCAAGCCACACACAAGGTGCTGTGATCCAAGAGTGAGCAAAATAGGTACAACCTCTGACTTCATAGAGCCTATAACCCATCAGGAACTGGTGTGATTGTAATCACATGAATGCATACAATCGCAATCTTACAATCACAATATAGATTAAATCCCAATCTAGATGCTAAGGAGGCTGGTAATGCAAGTATCATAGTGCAAGGCTCATAGTGCAAGTATCACAACTGCCAGATGAGGGCAGCACAGAGGAACCTTTGAAGTCCTATCCCAAGAATGAGAGGAGGAGGAGAGGAACAGCATTCTAAGGAGAGGGAACAGCAAGTGGAAAGGCTAGAGACAGCAGAATGAGTTTAAAGAAATAGAATGAGGCGAGTGGGGGCTGCAAGAGTAGGGTCTGGGCTTGTGGACCTGATTCCTTGGGAATAATGGGACATCTTTAAAGAATTTCAGCAGGGGTGTGGCAGAATCTGATTTGCGTTTTGTGACACTCACGTGGGCTCTGGTGTGCAGAACGGTTTCTGGAGACATGGCTTCTCAGAGGAGCCAACATGTCGTGGACTAGGTAGGTGAGTGCTGAGGATTGTCCACGAGGAAAGTTGGTAACCTGGACTGGAGTGGTGGTGCTGTAGAGGAGAGGAGGGCAGAGGTAAGATCAGCTTGATTTGGTGGAGAATCATGAAATAATAACGTCACTACTGGTGGTTTAGCGAGTCTGTGTTTGCTACTAAGACCTGCTTTTCTATCCCATGCTGCTGTGCCGGGCTTCTTCCTTCCTTACAGAAAGATGTGGTATGACACCCCGATCCACAAAAATTTAACATCAATTCATCCGACAGAAAAACCTAGATGGAACACACGCGAAGCTAGTTAGAGTCTTTCTTTATTGCAGTTGCTTTGGGTATTTTGCTACACAATTATGTCTGTTATTTATTACAGTAGACCTCACCGGGGAGATATGAAATATGTAGTGTACATATCATATTACTTGTGTAAATTCTGAATTATTTTGAATTCCAAAATACATCTGGCTCCAAGGGTTTATGGAATTGTAATAATAATTCTGAGGATCAGCATACTGAGTTTGCAAAGTTACTTGCCCAACAACTCCCAGCGAGCCAAAATTTGACCCCAGGTTTGTTTAATCCCAACACTCAGCGCCACCTCCTTTTACCTCCCCTGACGGCTGTTTGTTCCCTTCCCATTTTATTTGGAATAAATATGTTCACTGACTGAGTACTCTCTCTCTAATTTTGAAATATGGATAATAGGGAAGCAAAGGAGACTCATCTAGACTGTGAAGAGAAAAAAGTTTTCCCCCAGTTGCTGCATTTTTCTCTTCTCAGAATCCCACAGTAACCTCCTGTTAACGTACAGCAAACCTGCTCACCTTCTTTCATCACAAACCTCCTTAAAAATCATCTGTTCCACAAAACGCCTCAGTGACAATGACCACTCACTTCTCAAAATTGCTCACATTGCATTGTGTTTTATCACTGTTCATTGTCTCATGTGTCCTTGTGTGCATTTATATTGTAAACCCCAAAGGAAAATTCTTGCTTTGTTCTGTCTGCTGCGTGGACACATCCACTACAGAGCTGCACCTACACCATGCCCTGTATAAATAATAGATAAGAATAAAAACACCACCACAGCTGCATTTTATCTTGGAGGGTTAAGGAATAGTGCTTGTCCTAGCAAGAAGACATCATATAATTCAGTGGGGGAACTTTAGAAAAGTGATTATTTATTTAGGTAGAATCTTCCATTAATTTTAAAAGAACTGAAATTATTTGGAAAGCCATTTGGTGTAGGTACAAAAACAAACATCACTGGCTACCCAAGTCAAATGATAGCTCCACAGAGTATACATTTGAATTAATTGCTGAAACAAAATCACAAGGATGACATCATTAAATAAAACATTGCAGGTACCACCTTCCACATAAGAAAGAGGAAAAAATCAAGTTGTTGGGAGGAGCACAGGGTGGGGACGATTGCTTTTTTATGCTGTGATTATGCAGGTGGGGTTCTGTGGCTATATGATAGCTATCCTAAAACATAAAGACAATGTGGGAAGGTACTAAGATTCTTTCCTTTCAAGAATAAATTGACCTGGAATGGAGAGATGTGTTTCAGTTTCAGAGGTAGAATGAAATGACCTATTTGTGATAATTTGCCTTCCCTTGCCCTCTACTGTAAGTATTTTCTTTCTGTGGTTTATGAAGGCCAAGTTTGAAAGCTATTGAGTTTGATTTATACACGCCATCCTCTTAATTCATCAGACTCTTGCTTAAAATCTGATGGGTACAGTGATCTGACCCCTTTCTTGTAATTTTAAATATAAGGCATTGTCATTTTCCCTTTTAGTCAAGAAACTATAGAGGGGGAGGAATATATACAATTCTGTTACTAAAATCACTAATTACTACTAATGCCAGTTAACCCCTTTCATACGGAAATGCATTTCCATAAGTCCAAATGGGCAGACTTGTGGCTTTGGACAGGTACAGTATTGCAGCTGCGCCTGGAATTGCCTTTAAAGATAGCATCTGGCTCCAAATGCTTTTCTTCTCATCCAAAGCCTTACCTTTCAAAATAGAAATACTCCAGAAGATAAGCAGCAGCTGGCGTGAAAATGCCTAGGTTCCAATGAAAACTGAATTGTGTATTTTAAAAGTTACCAAACACACTTTCTTGAGCAAGCATCACATTCCTGTCTTGGAAAGAATATTTGAGAAAACTGGACTTTGTGAAGCAGTCATTGGGCCTACAGGACATGAGGAATCACCACACGGTTGCCTCCATCCTTGTCCAGGCGGTGCCTTCTGGATCCTCAAGGGAGGTGAGATCTTACTGTTGGAAAGGTACCCTCATCACGCCATTTTCCAAAGAAATGAGACAGTCTGCACTGCATTGCACCTTCATCTGTGAAATTAAAAATAAAAATTCCAGAGAAAAGAGGGTTTATATGACTAACTCCATATCAAAGAGCAAATGCCAGTGCCAAGATTAGTATCTGAATACTTATGATCAAGAACAAATGATAGAAATTGCTAAAGCTTATTAAATATATAGTATGTGCTAGCTACTTTGTGCTTCATGCAGGTGATCTCATTTTATGTTCAGTCTACTTGAAGCAAATGGTATCATTATCCATATTTCATAGATGAGACAACTGAGTCACAGATGATGTAGTGAACTGCTCATTTATCATGAAGCCAATGCTCAAACTCCACCAATCAGATTCCAGTGATATGTGCCACTGCAGTGTGCCTTATTTCCATTATTGAACTTGCCTCCATGAAATTGTATTTTTTTCTAGTACAGATCTCAACATAGTTTGCCTTTTCTCCAATGCTTTCTCTCTCTTAGTGGTGCGACAGTCAGAGGTATGATTGTGACGATACACACTTGCTGACACAAAGCTGCTAACTAGAAACTGTTAGATGGGCTTGCCAGTGGCTACATTTAGGGGAAACTTCAGGTCTTAGATGCAGCTCCAGAAAGACTTTCCTTGGTCTCTGCTGACTGTTACATAAACAGGCCTTCTTAGAGAAGTGTCTGTCTCCGGTGTTTTCTGCATTTAAAGCAGCTTCTACATTTATAAGCACAGCTCTGTAAGGCTAAATGATGCACCAGGACGCATTGAAAAGAAATGCTGTTGGGAAAATGCAGGGGAGGGAACCCATCCCTTCTGCAGCCAACATTCTAGATCAGGAGTTCTTGGGAGCAGGAGACAAATGCAGTATAGGACTCAGTCCCTCATAACTTGCCTTGGCATTCAATATCACAGTTGCTGCTGTGAGCACATGGAAAGCTGGTCTATGTTAACATTCCAGCCATGCTCAGATGCACCATCATGACTCAGGGCATTGTTTTACCCCTTCTTCTCCATTCAAACAGGTGAGATTTTTCACAGAAAATCTTGTAAAGCCTTTCCTACCTTTCCTAGAATCAGTGAGTGTCTTCCTCCTCAGGCCATCCTTAACTAGAACACTCTATTCTTTTTTGCCATATTGTATATTTTGTATTGCCTTTTAAAAAAAACTACTTTTCTGTCTTTCCCACTGGGCCACAGGCTTCTTAAAAAATAGCAAATGTATATGTAACATCTAGTTTCTTAATATAATTGTTTTAACTTAAACTAAGCTGCGAAATGGCACAGTGAGTGATGGGGAGTATCACAGGGTAGAGAATATCATGGGAGGTTTCCCTGAAGAAGTCATAATTGAGTAGACACTTGAATGAAGAGAGGGTGTTGACCATGCAAATAACAGGAAGGAGAACAGGTCAGGGAGAGGGAACAGCACGTTCTGACCTGTGGTAGAGTGCTGTTGGCATGGTCAAAGAACATTGTGGTAGCTCTGCAAAGATAGCCACATCTTAATCTCCAGAACCTGTGAATACACAAGGTCCACATGGCAATAGGGACTCTGCAGATGTGCTTAAGTTAAAGATCTTGAGATGGGGAGATTTTCTTGGATTTCTAGATGGTCCTGATATAATCACATGGGTCCTTGTAAGAGGGAAGTAGGAGTCAACATAAATAGTGATGACACAAGCAAGAGGCTACAGTGAGGCCTAGAAAAGGCCACAAGACAAGGAATAAAGGTGGCCTGTAGGAGTTGAACAAGGCAAAGAAATCGATTTTCTTCTCAAAGCCTTCAGAAAATGCAACCCATCTACTACCTTAATGTTAGCCCAGGAGACATGTTTCAGACTTTTTACCCTCCAGAACTCTATGAGGACTAATGTATATTGTTTTAAACAATAAGATTGCAGTAATTTGTTACAGCATTGATATGGTTTGTCTGTGTCTCCACCCAAATCTCATCTTGAATTCCTATGTGTTGCGGGAGGGACCCAGAGGGAGGTAATCGAATCACGGAGGCAAGTCTTTCCCATGCTGTTCTCATGATAGTGAATAAATCTCATGAGATCTGATGGTTTTAAAAGAGGCGTCCCCCTGCACAAGCTCTGTCTTTGCCTGCTGCCATCCACGTAAGACGTGACTTGCTCCTCCTTGCCTTCCACCATGATTGTGAGGCTTCCCCAACCATGTGAACTGTGAGTTCAATTAAACCTCTTTCTTTTGTAAATTGCTCAGTCTTGGATATGTCTTTATAAGCAGCATGAAAACAGACAAATACAAGCACTAATAGCAAAGTAATATAAACATCAACAAGGGTGAAAGAACATGATGTTGGAGATAGGAAGAGGCTAAATCTGAGACCAAGGGTTATGTTGGCCCAAACGAAAACTTGAGATTTAGATGTAAAAGTAACAGAATGATTGGTCACATCCTTGGAGCAAAACAATCAAACAGAGGACAAGACCTCATTGATCTCTCATCTATTTCAAATAATCTATAATATTTTGAAATACAAATCTTCCAAAAGAATCTAGAGTCCTTCAAATGTACTGTAATGAAATATGTCCAGTCACCCACATGAACAGTAAATTGAATTTTGTTTAATCATAGATACCATTGAATGCCACTGAAGATACTATATAGAAAATGTACATACACAAAATTTGGATAAATTTTCAATTGCTTTATGGAACCATATGCAATGCATGCATTGATCTCAGCTTAAGGATCCTGGCTCTATATCCAGAATTATTAAGAAATATTTTTGAAAGAAAATCAACTTTATGTTATTACTCCTTTTGTCTGAAGTTGACTGACCTATCCTATGTCCTCTAACAGAGGCTGAGATTAGCTTTTAGATGTAGGTGGCTTACTTTGGAAGTGAGCCCTGGGAACAAGAGTAGAGGGCAAGATGGGTGGGTATTGCAGCAGGGAGGCAAAGAAAACAAATCCAAAGATGTTTCACTGAGTTGGCACTTGATCTTCACAAGGGTGTTTTGAAATGTGTGTCAGAACCGTTCGTCTAGTGGATGAAGAGAGAAACCTGCTGACTCCTGTCTCCCATCCATTTCTGGTAGCTTCACGGTCATGAATTCTCCTGCACTTCCAATTGTACACTGGTTAATGCTGGCTAGCTTTCCAGGCCTTCTGTGGCCATAAAGTCAGAGAAACCACAGAGCAGGAAGCAAGAGGTAGAGGGTTAGCCCTGGTGCAAGGGCCGGGTGCTGAGCATTGTACCTGGCAGAACTGACAAACGTCTGCTCAGAGGTAGTCTCTGCTGCAGCAGACAGAGCAAAAGGAGGGGCCCAGGGAATTCATAGCAATGCTCAAAAGGTGCCCCTGACATGCAGCTCTCCCTCAAAAAGTTCATCTTTCTTTGACAGGAGAGAAAAAAAATGATTTTCACATATAATTACTTTTAATCATCCAAATTTAATGAAAGTTGCCTTGACTTTTATAAATGCATTGTTTAAAAATGTTACTTTTTTCCCTTATGCATTTGCAGTCTATATCTAGATTATTTAAACTTTATCCATTTAGTTATAATAATACATAATATGTACTACACTGTTTGCTTATTTTGTACCATGCACTGGAGCAAACGATTTATATGTCTTTCTCTCAATGTGTTCTTACATCAAGTCTATGAAATAAGTACTATTATCTTTTTTTTTTCACAGATGAGGAGAACGAGGTGATTATATCACTCGGCAAGGGTCAGCTTGGTAGTATGGGGATTGAGGAGGGATAAGAAGGAAAGATTCAAACACAGGTTTTACTAATACCAGGGCTAGAAGCCACTTTGTTTCTAAAAATCGGGTGTGCATCAGAACCACTTGGGAGGCTTGTTAGAACACAGAATACTCTCTTCTCCCCAAGCTTCAATTTCCGACTCCGCAAGTCTGTGGTGGAGCCTGAGAATCTGCGCTACTAACAAGCTCCTAGCAGATGCTGCTGCTGCTGCTGGCATGAGGGCCACAGGCTGCAAGCCAGTCACTGCACCATGCTAACCAGCCTCTCTGAGGGATGCACCACTTCAAAACAGCAGTGTGAGATCCTTCCAAACCACATTCCCAAACATTTATTCTTCTGTTTTCATCTTGACTTGAGTGGAAAGATGATATTGGAGAAGTTCCTCTGGGATGACCTCTTTCTGGAACACAATGGTTTTCTTCGCATCTCCCCCCAACCCCACCATCACCACCCAATCCCTAGTATAAGAGCAAGGGTTTTGGGCCTATTAGCTATAAAAACGAGCTCAGCTCCCAAGGCATTTTCTTGTTGGAACGCCAAAGAAGCACATCCATCTTACAAATGATGTTTCAACTCTGTCTAAAATATAAATATTTATGAGAGTGAGGTTAGCTATTTGGCATGCAATACATACTTTTTTGTTAAAGTTTTCCCATTAGAAGACAGTTGCTCAGGAAAGCTTTAGAGATGAGCATTGCATTTTATTTCATAAAGATTGTGGAAAACTAAACAGCAAGAGAATCCACATTCCAATTGCTGATGAGAGGTGAAGACATGTTCCCACAATCACCCTGTGCTAATGAATTACAGTCTCAACATGCAGCATGCCTCAGTGTTGTGTTTCCAAGCCATAATTAAGGAAGGAAAGTATTATAGTATTATGACTTAAAAAATGAAATGTATGAAAGAAGAGTGACTAGAAGAGAAGACTATAGTAGAGTTCGGCTGACGTAAGAGAAAAAGTGGTTCAGGAAATTCACAGTGGAAAAACAGCCATGCATACTCACCTAGTATTCCTGGCTGGGTCCTGGTACTTTTAAGCATGGGATGTGGATGCAAGCAGACGTTAAGAGTATGCCATGGTTAAGAACACTTTGTAGTCAGCCACATTTAGTTCTTCCAGTTATACTTTGTGAATATAGGGTGAAAAGATTGTTCCATACAGTTAAGGTCAGGACATCAAATTCAAGCTACAACACTGGAATGTGGTTAGATTTAAGAAAATAAATCTCTACTCAGGTGTCTAGAAGGTCAGTTAGACCATTTTCTTGAGATGTGAATTTTAGCTTTCAAATACTTAATGGGAACATGTGATCTTGGAGTCAAATAGACCTAATTTTAGGCTCAGTTCTCTTTTGGGTTACATTGGTGAATCTGTATGAACCTTGATTTTGCTTATTCAGTTTCCTCCTCTTGGGATGACGTTGACCTTGCAGGGTCAATGTGAGGAGTACCTGAGGCACAGTCATCACAACTTGGTCTTGTATGATGAAATGACCCTGTTCCTAAAGTAGTGCCTGGCACACGGTAAGAGTAGGTCTGCAAGTTCAATATTCATAAACGCATTTGCTTTAATATTAATATCCATAAAGACATTTGCTGTTTTCAAGGAAGGCACCTGAGAAGGAGTATTTCTGTTTAAGCAACTACAATAAATGCTTTACTTCTATGTTTCTGAGGACTCTGTCTGCTCATATTTAGAGTTTTAGACAAATAAAATATTAGGTAGGTTCAACTCACTGAACAAACGTGGCAAGATTCATTTTTAAATTGAATATACCTGCTATTTAACATCCTGAATTAGAGGTTGAGACATCGGAGAGAAACAGCAAAGATGGAAAAGAAATGGCACAAGAAAAGAGAAAGGGAGACAAGGGCTGGGGGAGGGAAGGGGCTGCGGAAGGGAGGGGAGGGGAGGGGAGGGAGAGAATAAGAATGAGAATGAGAGGGAATAGAAGGATGTCTAAAAGTATGTGTTAACTGAGGTATCCTAAGTCATCCATGACCGCAGAACTGATTGTCTTCTTGGCCAGTGTCGCCAGCTCAGTGAGACCGAACTAGGTGCTCCATATGCATCATTTCATTTAATTCACAGCAGTTGGATAGCAAGTACAATTTTTTTTTCCACTATAAAGACGAGGAATCTAGGAGAGATAGTTAATGAGCTGCAGTGTACTGAAAAGTGATCTTAACCACCGCACCTCACGCCTCGAGTGCTTTGCAAACCTTTCCCAATGTGCCCACCCCCTTGAGGTGCCCTGTTTCTCCTCCTTCCCACAAACTCTGCAACATTTGTTATAACTATGAGGCAAAGATAGAAAGGATTCTTGTAGAATATTACAGCTTACATTTCTTCATTTTGACCTGAAAATCTGGAGGGAAAAGGCAGAAGCGTATAAGGAAGAAGATGGCAAAAAGAAATGTCAAGGCTCAGCCCTGCTCTCTGTAACTTTGTATATACAAATATGCTGGAGAAAATTCATGGGAGAAGTTTGAGGTCTTGGAGAGTGAAGAGGGAAATCTGAAAATAATATGAAAAATAAACAGAAAATAATAAAAACACAACTTCAAAGCCATTATGGTTTTATGATGATTTTCAACTTGAGAGAGGACAGAAATAAAGGTATCTATATGAATGCTCTTTCAGAGTACTCATTAATGAGTCAGCATACTCTGGTATATTCTGCTTTTATGAGGACATATGGTTATGTTAATATTTGGAAGTGCTTAAAATGATGGTTGAGTTTGATAAGGTTTGTTGAGTTATTG
This sequence comes from Cacajao melanocephalus, assembly GCA_963573385.1. NCBI lineage: Eukaryota > Metazoa > Chordata > Mammalia > Primates > Pitheciidae > Cacajao > Cacajao melanocephalus. The sequence continues at coordinate 94,951 of CAUYLG010006678.1, read as the reverse complement.
TCATGAAGAACTTTTAGCATGAGCCTTAACATTAATCTAAGCAATCAGATTTTAGTAATTCCAGTGTTATTGATTGAAATAATGTTAGTCTTGTTGAAATAAGTGCATGCGAGAAGTGAGGGAATAATTCTTAGATTTTGAGAATTTATTCATTCTAATCTCTCTTTAGTCCATGCTCCATTTAAATTACACTGTTCAGTTTTTAGAGGAGCATCAAAGAGACTTAAAATACTCAACACACACACTCTCTCTCATAAAATAAATGACACAGTAAAGCAGCACATTTCAAGAGTTAATAAGATCCACTCCTGTTGTCTCTTATTTTTATTATGAACAATTAAATCAACATATACTTACCGAGCATCTACCAAGACACATATTGCAGTAACCATTAGAGATACCAAGAAAAGCAGTGATTGTTGCTCTTAACCAATCAAAATATAGACCAAGAGACAGAAAATAGTGAATGTGTTGATACTTGTTATAAACAACCACAAGGCAATAAGGTATTAAGGTTGAGAGGCTACCACTGCTTCAAACTCCTCAAACTGTAATTTGTTTGCCCTTCTAGAACAATCACGAGCAGAAAACTACAAAATTTAGTCCAATATTTAGGTGTGTGTTGGGTCCTTCTCATGTCCTACTTCAAGACTTTGTGATTCAATTTGGAACTGGTAATGGTATTTCCCAAGGCTTGATAATATCCATCAGCATTTAGGTACTGGGATTTCAAGATGATCACTAGAAAACTACTTACGAAGTACTCTTGGCACCTGGCATTTCTCTGAGGGAGCTGGAGAAAGTGGCCAGAGCTGTAAGCCAAGTGTTTGCTCATACAGTTTGCCTTAGATAGGGATCACAAAATTTGGACTTCTCTCCCATTCTATCCATCTAGTACTTCCAAACATATGACAGCTTTAAATTCTGTAGGGGTCTGAAGGACTACTTAGGGAATGAGGAGAAGAAAGTGACGATCCTGTTTAATTTTTCTAAACCACTTCACTGAGCTCTAGTAGCTCCATGCATAGCAAATGGAAAATTCACTGTTCAGTGCCTATCCTCACAAGAAAGACATTTGATATTAGAAAACACTGGGCTCCCCACCTCCTGCCCTGACATGCTCAAATCAACGTGAGATTTCAGGAGCAAATCGCTGACTTTGTAAAGTGGACAGTTTTTTGTATACTTTTGATAATTTTTTTTTTATGGTGCAGTGTCTTGCCTGCTCCCTGGAATGCCTTAGCACTGGAAATAGATTCAGTCTCTTCTCCTTGATTTCCACAAAGTCCTTAATTTGTTCTTTTGTTATTTTTTTGTGGACCTTCCAGTTTGGGTTTCTTGCAGTGATGTGGGAACCCTGTCGCACCTCCAGAGTTATGTTTTGTATTTTGAAATACGTCGGTGACTTACTGAATTCTTTTGATTTCCATTTTACATTCCTTCATTGAAGCAGTAAATTTCCTTACACAAAAATAGGAGCAACATAACAAACAAATAAAAGCCAAGCACCGAGGTCAGGAGTTCGAGACCAGCCTGCCCAACATAGTAAAACCCCATCTCTATGAAAAATACAAAAATTAGCCAGGCATGGTGGTGTGTGCCTGTAATCCCAGCTATCTGGGAGGCTGAGGCAGGAGAACCACTTGAAACTTGGGGGTGGAAGTTGCAGTGAGCCAAGATTATGGCACTGCACTCCAGCCGGGGCAACAGAGTGAGACTCCATCTCAAAAAAAAAAAAAAAAAAAAAAAAAAAGGAGAGAAGCAAATGATACAAATGATAGGGGAAAACACCTACCAAGTGTCCTTGGTCCTTCCATCCACACAGGGCTTGCTTCTTGGTGTAGGATTTTGTTGGAATCTCTCTCTCCCAGTTTTGGACTTCAAAGGCTGGCAGCTTCTTTCTAAACCAGGGCTTTCCACTGATGGAACAAGGAAGCCACGCAGCTCCTGCTGAAGGCCTGTTTTTGGGTGATATGACAGGCTGAGCCTTGCTGTTTGGCTCTTATATTCATTACAAAATAAGTTTCAGCAAGCTATTGCTTAAGAGTCAGAGAATGAAGTTTCAGTTACTATTAGCAGAGAAGCATATAATCTATGGTAAAGAACTGGAGCAATTTAGAGTAGATTAATGATACTTGACACAGAAGGTAGGAGGTACAGAATTTTAAAAATCATGCCAGTCGGAGAGTAGATTTTCTTTTTTGTTTAGGGAATAATCATCTCTTTGTTCTCTAAATGAAGAAGATTGGGTTCCCTGCCTTAGGGGAAGGTAGAAACTTTTTGGCTTACTGAAGCGTGAACTTTTTGTAAGAGCCCTTGATATATGGGGGTTCCGGAGAAGGGATCCATCCCCTTGGGTAGTGTTGTTCAATGTGGGAAATTTATGTTCCCTGAAATATGGAGAGAGAGTTCAGTGCTGATGACAGGAACCCAAGACCTCCTCAGTGGGGGCCCTGAGCTTGGAAGCCCTTCTGCTCATTATTCATGATATCCTTGGGCTTAGGGGAACTGAGCATCAGTGGGCACCAACAGAGCTCTGCCCTTGGAGCCCAGCATGAGACACTGCCGCAGAACCAGCAGGGATGTGAGCCGTGGCAGCCATCTACCCCATAAGGCACAAGTGCCCACCAGGCTACACTAGGTCCCTGCCTAACAGTGACACCTTGTGACAGCAGAAGAAGCAGTGTAACCATTATCTCAGGGGCCAGAAGAGTCAGCTATTATAAATTGGAAAGACTTTCACCATGGAGCTAACTCTGGGGTTTAAAAACTTATTAGCAGTGTCCCACATCTCTTCCTTGCTAATTACAGTGTTGGTAGATGGGCAGATTTGATTGTGGGGAAACTTTCATGTCCTCTTGCTTTAGATCAATAGGTGTGGGGAGACAGGCAGGAGGTAGTAAGATTCAAAAAGCAACCCCACGTCCAAGCTTATAAATTACCCATGGAGTGACATTTACAATTCTTACTTAAGTACTTAACGATCTTAAAATACAGGGTTCACAATTGGGTTAACTTAGGGAGTCACTGAATGGTAGGCTGATGATCTGAAAAGGTAGTGTGCATGCATATGTGACTGGGAATGTGTATGTGTGTACGTGTATGTGTATTCTACTGTAAGCCCTAATGAAATATCTGCTGTGTTCGCACATCACTAGGTCGTCCTGGCTCACTCAGTGGAGGGCGTCAAATTCACAGGCTTAACTAGAGGAGACTGACTTTTGTGTAGACTTCAAGGAACCTGCAGTCAGGTGTAGGCCCCATACACACAAAAGATTTTTTCTCACCCGCTCTACCTAAAACCATCTCTTTTAGTGTGACAGAGTCTTTGAGACTCTGTCTGATTCTTTGGTCCTTCATTCGGCACTGGTCCTTTTGTGGAAGGTTAAAGTGCCCTCGGTTTGAATGCTTCATGTTCAGGTCACTATCACTGATGTCTGAGCCTGGGAAAAGTCGAAGGGTGCTCAAGGAGTGACGTTGTGTTGATGATTTCAATGGAATTTTATAAAAATCAGGCAAAAAGATGGTAAACTACATTTCTTACTTAATTAAAGATCATAATATTGAGAATTCATTAACAATCAAACCGAGCAAAATTTCTCCTACCTACGGTCAGTGAAGTATTTTGAGAAATAAGTGGAGAGTTATAAGAAAAAGTCGCTGTGTTATTGATTGGTGCTAATGGCAATGCAGATGATGACAGCAGATGAATTTAAACGTCTGAGCTAAAGAATTACATATCTTTTGCGCTAAACATGGAGAAAATTAAAAATACTCTAAGAATCCCCTTGTTCTAACCTTTCTCTCTCCATTTTTTTTTTAACATATGACGCTTTCCCGCAATTTAAGGAACCACATTCCAGAACACGAGATTTAGAGAAAAGATAGGGTAGAGTAGAAGCAAACTGACAATTTGTACTTTTTTTCTGCCTTCTATATAAGTTAGTGGGTGTTAATTAACAGGTACGAAAAATTCAACATTACAGGGTAGGATTATTAAACATTTTCAGGACAAATAGAGAGGCAACAGCCTCAATCAGTGTAATATACCCTCCCACAAGTAGTGCTTAATTACAGGGATTAGTGAGCAATGACTCTCTTAGTTAGCTTTAAATTTTCCAGACATATTCCAGCCAAAAAACCTGGCTTCTACATCTCACTACAGTGTGGATGATACCAATGATGCATCCAGTGGCGAGAAAGCGGCTAGAGGAGAATCTGTATAATTGGCTGAAATGACATCTCTGAGGAGCAGACGCTCTGTAATCTTGCAAATCAAATTAAAAGCAAAACAAACTATTTCCTTTTAACTGTGACCGAATTCCAATGTCCTTTTGGTATTAAAGAAGCAAAACAGTCTTAATTGTTTATTGATTATTCAAATCATGTAAGCCTTAGATACATTAGTGCGGTTCATCTGGTTCTTTTTTAGCACAGGGGTCAGGGCTTAATGGGAAAGCCAGGAGCCAAGAGTGAAGAATCTGCTGCGTGAGAATGAGTCTTGATATGGCTTCTCTGTTTGGGACGACCTGGGATGGGGAGTGCAGAGGTGGTTCCTTCATTAACCTGCGGGGTGCAGGAGCATTATAAGTGGTTTTTCTAGCAGACTGAAAATAAGCCTTGAGACATCTGTATGGAAACTTCTGTTTGGTCTCTCTCACTATGGGGACACCTGCCAAAAGTGAGCTGGCAAAGAATAAGAAGCAGAGATGGGTTGGGGGGGAATCCTTAAAGATGATCCTTTGCTACCCAAATGAGTTTTTGGTCAAAGTCTTTGAGCACAGTGCAAGAATGAAAAATAGAGTGGGAGGAATATTTTTTCTGCTATTTTGCAATCTAATAATGTCAGCTTTTAGGGTTGAGGAGAAGGAAAATATGGAGAGCAATGGAAAGGAATTAAGAATATTCCGAGATTAAAATGTTATCTTTAAATATTGCACTTCAACTGCACAGCGACCGAGGGCTTTCATGCTGCCTGCCAAGGATGACTAAATCTTGGTTTCCCTGTAGCAGAAAGTAATTAACTGTTCCCTTACACCACTAGGTGGAGATGTAGGTTTACCCAGTGCTGACTCCCTGGCTAAAAATGGCCCGTGATGGCTGCAAAATCCTTAAGAAAAACTTTAAATGTACAAGATTGATCAATTATGAACCATGTTGGTCACAAATTCACACCAATCTTTAAGGGCCCCTCCCCTTAGATTTAAAAAAATTCTACATCACACAAAAGCAGCAAAAAACCTTCAGTGTGCAGTTGTAAAGTTGTCCTTGTGAATTATTATTTTTTAAGCCACAAGCTCTGATGTTTAAGACTCTGGGAGAATAATCACGCCATGTTATAAATTGTCTGCTGCCAATACACACATATTTTCCTTTATTCTCACACCAGCTGCTAGCTCATGCTATCAGTGGTCAGGAACAAACAAACAAAAACTACCCCTAAAAAAAACAGCATGGAGCTTCCTTTCCAACTTCACCCATGGAAATGTGCCAGGAACTGGCAGGAGTTAGGAATTGTGTGTTCGAGTTTAAGGGGTTGTTTCTAAATGTAGTACTTTTTGAGAATCTCATTACCTCACATCTTGATGTGTGAAGTATGATTCACAGCACAGTTTGCTAAAGGCTAGTTAGCTCTTGTCTCAGCGATCTTAGGTGTCTAATATCCTATTAATCAAACCTTAGTGAAATGAAGCATTTTATTTGTTTTGGCTAAGCCTCTTCTCTCTACTGAGTTGACCCCTTTTCTTTCATGTAAACTTTTCTATGCCCACTGGTGGATGGCATGGGCTATCAGATGGCTTCCAGAATAGACAATGGATACCAACCGTTTTCTAGAAAGGCAGGGAGTCATTTATTATTCCTCCTTTCACACTTGTCTCCCAGATGAAAATGCTTCTGAAGTTCATTTAATCATTCACTCACATTTTCTCTCTCTACCATTCTCTTGGTCTCTTTCATAGAAAGAATACTTCATAGATTTCATCTAAGTTGCCCATGTAACCCTACTCTTCAGAGGGGCTATTCCACCAGCCAGGATCCTGTTTAAAGACCCAGTTTTCTCATAAAGTAAAAGGATTCACCATTTATGGCTGGGGAAGTTCAAAAAGCAATGTAGTCATCGCTATATCACAACTATGACAGTCGAAATCTCTTCTATAATGAATATCAAATTTGAAAAATGAATTTTGATAACAAAGCCATCATGTGAAATACATTAAAATACTTATTTAATGTTTTTTCCTTAAAATTTCAAAATACTAAAAATTTTTATTACTGTGCAGATTAATCTATGAAGAAATGCAGGAATCATTTTTAGTGCCCCTAGTAAATAACCAGTTTTTTTTAAAAAAAGTGAACAAAACTAAAAAAACAAAATTTATATATAAGATATTGCTTTCCATCTTGCCATTAATTTCTGACTATAATAAGGTAATTTTAAGATAGCCTTCAATTTGTTTCTTTAATGTACATAACCACAATTAGGACCATACAAAATCAGAGAATTTTTTCACAATTGGTACTATGTAAAGGGAAGCCCCATTTTTTAAATTTTAGTGATGAACTTTTAAGAAAATCATATTTTATGTCAGTAAATGTCACATTTATTAGATATGTTCTGAGTCTAGGGGACAGGTACTAGGTGTAGAACACATTCTTCCTTGAATAGACGTAAACTCGAACACACAATTCCCAACTCCTGCCAGTTCCTGGCACATTCCCATGGGTGAAGTTGGAAGGGAAGCTTCCTTTAACAGAGGCACTTTATGAGCACGAGGGTTGAGGAGGATGCAGGGCTGACAAACCCTGGTCTAGACCTGCAAGAGTCTCATAGTCTAATCATAGGGTTCATGAATTTTAGGAACAGCAACATCAGCACTGTACAAATATTATCTGTAAAATGGCTCTACTCTCTTTAGAAAAAGGAACTCTAGAGTTTTTGGTAGAAATATAAAATCTTTTATTCACAGGAAAAAATAGAACTTACCTTTATTAATAAGATACAACTTGTGTGTGTGCTTAATATATGCGTGATACTATACTGATTTAATCCTACAACAGCCCAATGAGGTGAGTACAATTATTATTCTAATTTTACAGAAGAAATTGAGTAACAGAGAGGTGATGGAAGGTGCCCAAGAAGACACAGCTAATGAGTGGTGAGGCTAGAATTCATACCTAGGCAATCGGACAGCAACATCAAGGATCTTACACACTTTGCTGTCAAATGTGAGTACGTATTTACTTTCAGTATCTTATACATTTTTTTGATGGAGATTGTCTTAAATAACTTGAATATATGAGTTATCCACAGAAATACCTTATAGAAGTACCACTGTTTTTCAGAAGAGATACATGTGTTTTTTTTTTTTCTCAGCTCAAGTCCTCTTGCATATAATGCTATATTTAAAATTTTAAAATGACATTTTTAACAAGTCACTAGTTCTTTCAAAATAATTGTAAAATATGTTTTTAAAATTTTATTGTGCGGGTACATTGAATTCTAAAACTGTACATTTACATGAAGAGTGATAGTTGGAAAAACTGTAGTTATTTATTAGTCTACATTATTCCTTGGTATAGGTAGAAATGAATTATGATAACAACATATTTTAAGAATAAAACTCCATATTCTTATTGATAAGTGAAAAAACTGTTTCAAGCAATACTCATAAATATCTCTTACACACACGTTCAACACATACATGAGATTGCTTCTCTGCAAACTCATATGATCAACATGAACTTTCTTTGCTCAAGGGAGACAGACACTTCTGAATCATGAATATTGATAAGAACTAGTCCAGTTTAAAAATGAAAGTCAAATTTCAGACATGCTAAAAGTTAGGAAAGTCCATATCTAGAAAAAGTCAAATCAGAACTTCGTGAGTGCCAAGAAGAAACTAAATTTCACTCTCTCCTGGAACTTCACACTCTCCTTAGTGAGATCCTGTCCCCTTTCAACCTGCATAAGTCTAAATACTACTAATCAGTTACAGATTGGGAAGAAAAAGGAGTGCTCACCTAATCAGCTTTCTCCTGAAATATTAAATATTAAGAAGAGTCTCAGGGAAATCAGTCCTTGATATGATAACTCACGGATGTGTGTGTATTCTATGGGCAGACACAAACATGTCATCTTAGAAACAAGTCACCATGAAACTAAGGGTCATGGAAAGAAACCTCACATTAAAACAAAACAAAACAAAGGATTGGATTGGTGCATGGGGTAGAGAGGAAAATTAGTTTCAAGAAAGCTTCTTACTAACCAGTTATTTTGGCTTATCTTGTTACCTATAATAACTCCAGCTGGCCCCCAAATGAAACGTTCAAAGAGAGGCAAGAAAGCACTGTGGAAGAGATGGACTCGAAGGGACTAAAAAGGCAGGGCTTGTTTTTGGCTGTAGGGCCCCTTTGCCATGACAAAGCTGGGGAAAAGAGAGGCACAGTCTGCCACATTTATTTCTGATCAATCTACATAAGAATTGTTAGGCTGGCACTTTGGATTACTGCGGACTTGTGAGCTGAGATCCATTTCCTTCAGGTTTTCACTCTTCATTCTTAGAAGCCTTGGTCATCTCCACAAAACTGTATTTTGTGGATGTTTTAGTTGTTGGTAATGTTGATCAAATTAGGTGGAAAAAAGAAAGAAAAGGGAAGATGACCACCTCCAGAGTCTCCTACATTGACAGAGCATACGTTTGATCAAAATGTAATGGCATTCGTCTATCATGGCTCTTTGTCGATCATGTTTGCTGGAAGGATAAGTGAGCTCCATGAAAAGACATTTATCTAAATTATCCTGATAAAGTGCCATCACTCAGGGTAAAAAGAAAAATGAGCGAGAAGGCCAGATTGCACGCACATGACTTACACGTGAATTAACCGAGGAAAAACATAAAGACACATCATATAACTAGTATTTTACATACATATATATGTGTGTGTGTGTGTGTGTGTGTGTGTGTGTGTAAACCAGGATCTACTGTTCTAAAAGTTATCTTTGTGTTTATTCAACTCTTGAAAACACTATCAAAATCCTTATAATGTACTGAACTTGATATAAACCAAGAATCATCACTGGCTCACTGATAGAAAGCCAGTAACCAAATTGTAAACAAATATAGGTAATGTCTGGGAGTCTATGCTGACAAGTAGATAAGAAGATAAATGTAGAGTTTCTCTTAATTAGCCTTTCTTAATTAAAAACAGCAGCCGTATTGTGATCAAAATGAACTCTGGTGGGAGCCTGGTCACTTGGTCTTCTGGGTATCATTGGAGGAAAATTAGATTTTTTTTTCCCTTCTAGGATAAATTGTGCACTAAAGAAGGAATAAATGGTGTCTGTGAGCAGTGTCCCCTTGGTTTTTATCTGCGTGAGATGGATGTGCCTCTTGCCGTTTTCAGAATGGTGTCGGGGCAGACTTAGCCATCATTAGCACCCCAGGATGGATCCAATTCACTAATTACTTATGCTGTCTTGGTTCACTGAGATTTAAGTACCAAGTCAATCCCATTATCTGCAGTCTCCCAAGCTTGCCAGAGCCATCCGTCTTTCGTGGAAAAGAAGCACAAGGGTTATCAATTGGGCCCTGCAAGACTTGGGATTTTCCTACTTTAGGAGAAGGCGAGATTAGTCCTGACTCAAGTCCAGGGCCCTCTAAGCTGCCACTTTGGATGCGATAAAAGTAAATGGTGACAATTATCCATAACTACGTGAAAAACCAGGAGGGGAAGGGCGGGGAGCAAGGGGAAGGGAGGGGTTTAAAGGAAAAAATAATAAGGGGGAGAGGTAAAAATGCACAGAAAAGAATTCCTACCCGGCTGCGACACCAGGCCTGTGGTTCCAGGCATTTTTTCACATCACCTCAGAGCTACAAATGACAATTCATCTGTTACAAACACATGGTAATATAGTCAGAAATCAAGAATTAAAATATTCTGAAGGCCTGAGGCTCCCTTGGAGAAGAGGGATGGCAGGGGAGGGGACCGCAGGAGGGAGAAGCCGACCCGGGAGCCTCGTGGGAGAGCCTGCTCACATTCGCCATGTTCAGTGTCCCTGGGCTGTGAGGCCAGGCCTCTGCTGTGTGGGATGGGTGATTGGCACCTGCTCTGTGGAGGGGAAGGGCTTGGCAGCTCCTGGCAGCATTGTCACGTTCATTTGCACACTTTATGAAGCAGCAGTGTGGCTACTAATACAAAAAAGAATCTTCTAAGCAGCATGACATCTCTTGGAATGGAATATTTGTCTTTACAAATGATTGCTCTGCTGCCAGCACTTGACACGGTGCTCGCAAACATGTGTAATTGTTGGAAGTGTAATGATGATTATTTGCATATTTAATGTTCAAACAGTACTGAAGAAGCAACCTAGACTAAACCTTTTAGGGGAAGATTTGAATATGTTCGGCATCAGCCTGAGGAGTCCCAGGAAGGAGGAGGCAGCCAATGGAGAGCAAATGCAGGAATAATTGGCTTGAAGTTCCACAGCACTGCCCTGCCTTGGTGCTTTTATTCATGGACACAGTAGTACTCCCTGGGCCCTTTTGGGGTGGAAGTTCACCAGCACCAGAAAGGTGCTTTCTCTTGGCCTTAGTTCAAACTTTAACTGCAAGACAGCCTGTCCCAGTCTGGTTTTACATTAACCAACTGTGTATCCAAGAACAGTATCAGGGAAATAGGAACACGGGTAGATGTAGGAGGGAAGATAGGCATGGAATTCATTACACTTTTTATCCACTGGGAAGTGGAAATTGTCCACCCATCTCTGGATTAAAAAAAAACACATTCTTAAGGAAATTGTCTGGCTGAACTATTAAAATGGCATTATATTCAAATTTGTAGAAAGAACACTTCATTCTCCTAGAAGGTAAATGATTTCTAAGATTCCTTCCCAGTTTTCACTTGGTTGGAACCTTGTTCTATTAAATGCTCTTTTCTCATACTATTCTTCAGAAATAGAAAGCACTGGGTAATTTAAAAGAAATGAGAAGGATCTCTCTTCCCAATGCCCCACCTCCCTCCAATTTAGACCACAGTACATCCCTATGGGGCTCAGGTGTGAAGTTCAGTGGGTTGTCTCTGCTCTCAGGCTGTGACCACTGACGTTTGCAAGTTCACCTTGGATTCACGGGGGCCTTTCTCCCAAGTAGCGTCCCTTGCAGGAAGCATCACGGGAAATCCAGAACTCAGAAAGTTCCTATGCAAATCAATCCAGTTGCACCTAATTTCTTAATAGTGACAGTGCCCTGGGCACGTGGCGGCCCGCCTGCCTCTCCAGCTTGTGCTAACCAGACTCTCACAGCAGGCTGAACTGTGCTTCCCCACACATGCGAACGCATCTTGAACAACTTGAAGCACGGAGACGGGGCCGCGTGTTCCAAATCAGCAGGAAAGGAGATTTCAGATGGTGGTAATCATCGCCGGGAAACGCACCTCACTGAAATCAATAGAATAATTTTTGATAATGTAGCCACTTGATCTGGTAATTGGGCCTTTCACCTGTAGTGAACGACTTCACTGGAGACTTTCTTGAGCTATTAGATGCCTCTTACTTGGAGGCTATCCTGTTTTTATCTTTCAAAATATGTGGAGTAATTAGCTTTCGAGTTGAGTGCTTTCGCCTCTTCCTGGCTCCTTTCACTCGCTTGCATTTCCACCCGCCCACCCCCAACTTGCTCTTTCTCAGGACTGCCCCCGCCCTGCTAGGAGCCACTTGATAGTGAGCCACTGCTCATCACAGAACTGTTCAGTCGTTGGAGGGGCAGCACAATAAACCTGACTCCATTATCATCTTGTAAACTGATTTTTAAAAAAAAAATCTGGAGGGTGAGTAGGACTGTGCATCTCCATTCCTGACCCTCATCATCCTAGCCTTGGCTCATAGCAGGGCTGACGCAAGTTTGACAATGCTTCTAATCAGTGCTGTCTGGGGGCCCCGGAGTGATTTGCCTGAAGTGGAGGTAGGTTGGCAATATTACCTTGCATTATCCGTCAGGTGACTAATTCTTTAGAAGTGAGACAATACATGTAGTATACCCCTGAGCATCAAAGTGGTTAACCACTTTGTCATAAAACAGAGGTGGGAATATTAAGCCAAGGAATTACTGATAATGAACAATTCTGTAGCTCAGGCATCCTTCCAAATCCATGCTTCTTAGTTCTCTCAACAACTTGATGAGATAGGCACTATTATTATAACCAAGTCTCCATTTTATGGGTCAGGAAATCAGAGCATAGAGAGAATTAACAACAGCCCTGACATCTCCCAGTTCACAAAGGATGAAACTGGGATTCAAACCAAGGAAGCTCAGCATCAGAGTCTGTGCCCTAGCCACTGCACTACCCTGCCTCTTTGGGTTGCAAGCTACACTTCCTGTCTTTGGATATGGTGTATGAATGCAAAGGCAGTGTCATTTCCATGGACCGCTATATGGCGGTGCTGGCAAGACTCCGCCTGCCATTTTGTGTCACTTTAGAGAACCCTCGGAAGTGGAGGCGATTACCACTGACACTCCCACAGCAGTTCAGCGCTCTCCCATCACATGGAAGGCAGAAAGCTAAAGGACTTATTTATTTTAATACAATATTAAAACAACCCTTGGGATACAGAGTTGAATTTTATTCCTTGTTAAATTCTTTGAAGAGCAAAAGTATTTTAAAAACATAGGACAATAATTAGCAGCATTTCTTTAGGGGTTTGTTGGTTTGACCTTAGCCTTTTAATCTGTCAAAGTATGCTAATCAGCCTGACAGACAGAAAGATGAAATACAGAGGGCAAGGCACTAGTAGGGAAAAGAAGAGAAGAGAGGAGAGAAATGAGGAACCAAGGGGACATGAAGGGGACTGTAGCCAATGGTCACTGCAGGGGTATCCTTCCAGAGTGACCCCTAAAGGCTCAGGGCTAAAGAGAGCCTCTAGAACAAAGCAAGACACTGGTTTTGTTCTCAGTCCAGCAAAGTGAGCAAGCTCATCTGTGTATGTTCCAGAAATCCTTACCACAAGCTGAGCATGAAATAAATCAATTGTTTAAAAAGTTGTGGATGGGATGGGGATTATATCAAATCTTCTAATTTAGGGTTTAGATGTATAGCATCTACAGTTCCAGCTGAATGCCTCATGCCATTCTATAACTCTAGCAGAAACGTTTACTGCTCACCAAATACCCATGTACTCCCCCATTTTTCAAGTCTCCCTGAAGCTCGATGGGCTATGCAGTTTGGTGAGTGGAAATGATGTGTGTCATTTTTGAGTCAAATCATTCAAGATCAGGCGCGGGCTGCCAGCTTTCTCTTTTCCTATTGAGGGAAGGAATGCAGCGCCGGGACTTCAGATGGTTCAGCTACCAGGTGAAGGCTCCGCAATTTCCTGAGCTGCTCAGTAAACTCGTTAGAGTAGAGCTGACCCTATACTATAGGTACTATCAGCGAGAAATAAACTTTTCCATAGATGATTTGAATTCACATATCCTCAACTCACCCTTTAGTTCATGACTATACTTAGCTCACACAGGAAGAATAAAGGGTAAATCACTGATTCCCTCCTTCATCATAAACATTGGGCAGGATGCTTTCTTTAAGTCATTTAACTTAGGCCTCCCAGGAGGAAAAAGTGTAGACTTTGACGTTTCATCATTTGATAAATGAAAAAGGAAAGGAAGCTCAAAGAGGTCAAACAGCTTGTCTAAGGATATGCAGTCACTCTGCTGAAATTCAAATTGTTTGGCTTTAAAATTTATGTTTTCTACTTTATTTCACTTAGCCTTCCCAAAAGACAAGCTAGACGATTTAGGTATCTTAGAAGCCAGGGAAGAGACTGAACGGGCAGTTTATAGTTTTCTAAGCTCCCAAAACTATGATTTTATATTTAGTCCAGCAAGGTAGCACTCATATTTTTTCTCTGTTAGAGAATCTCAAGGTTCTAAATTTCTTAAAGTGGGACTGCCATCACCCAAGCAGGGATAGTAGAGATATTTGGAAGATAACCCAAAAGAAGTCCTGAGTTCTAAGGAGAAAGTCAGTCAGTATCATAGCCCCTGCCCATTTCCATCCATTTCTCTCCTACCCAGCACCCCCCATTATTATCCCTTGTTTCTTGATAAGCCTGTAGACTATCTTGAAATTTCTGTCTTTTCACATGTTCCGCATATGATATCATTATCCCAAATACCTGTTTGTTTTGGACTACATTTCATATGTGAAGCAAATTAGTCATTAATAAAGCAAACAAAACATTGGTGATATTCTGACTTCTCCCTCTTTCAAAACTATGAACGTAATTCAATTTCTATATATGTTATCCCAAGCCACCAGACACGTGTAAATCCCTATACTCACAACTGTACACCCCCAATCCCACCCACAACCAGATTGGTGCTATGAAAGGTCTCATAAGTCCTAGGACTAAAAGTATAATTAAAAGTTTTAAGAATCACTGAATTAGACATTATGTTGTCTGCATACAAATAGATTGAAACCAGAACACAGGGGATGTGTGGAGGCCAATAAGGTGGCCCATAGTAAACATGATATTGTATTCAAGTTCATTGACTCAAATAACTTTTATTTAGCACCTAAGCTAATCCAGGAAGTATACTGTGGTTGGCTATATAAAGACTATCATGACACAGTCTTTGCCCTCATCAAAGTTACGCTTGAGGTGGAAAACTGCTCTTCCTCATTGTTAGCTCAATAATGAAATCTCCTCTTAGCACTCTATCAAATATTCTGAAGGTCAACTTCTCTTCACCGGTCCTTCTTTTAAATACTGTTGTCTTGAATGGCTGCGTTTTCCCCAAATTTCTTTCCTAACTATGAACATGACCCATGAGCGGTCTGATCCTTCTCCATCTTTTCATCGTTATCTGTGTGCTAAGTATAATATGACATACTCAGAGCTCTTGCCTTTGGAGGCCCACCTGGATCTGTGGCTGTCACTGACTCATCACCCTAACCACAGCCACCACCACCATCAGCATCATACTGCACCTAATTGTGTAGCTGTTTTTATGTTGCAGGCTCCGTCTCAATGCTTTACATCATTACCTCATACATGTCCAGATAGTGCTAAAGCTAAGACTGAAACCCACATCTTTCTTGACCTCAAAGTCCATTCCCTTAAAGAGTGTGCTTTTTGGACTTCCTCTTCAGGATGTCCAAAACTTAACTCCATTTTGCATCCAACCCACCTTTACAATATATCTATAATTCAATAGAATCACCATTATCCAGCCAATAATTAGAAAACAGAAAGTCATTTACCTTCATCACTCAGCAGGCTCTGCAGACTCAGACTTTTTAATTGCTCTCAACTTTGCCAATTTCCCTTCTTTTCCATAAACATTGCATCAGCAGAGGTCTTCCCTGAGCCTACTAACCACTGCCTGGCCTTTGATCTTGTCTCTTTCAAATTCATTGTTGATATTATTTGTTGAGAGATAATCCCAACCGAAGACCTAAAACTCAAGTGACTTCCGCTTTAAATCCTCCAGAGACCCCTCACAGATTGCAGGACAAAGCTCTGACCCTCTGGCAGAGCCAGTCCTTCTGCTCTGCACTTGTTCCCTGGCCAAGGGCCTGCTGGCAGCTCTCTCCAGGTACCACCTCTGTCTTGTCACCCAAGGGCCTTTGCACAAGGTCGTTCCACTTCTCCTTTCTGATTCATTGCTCATCACCAGTAAGCCTCAGCTCAGATATCACTAAGGCCTTTTCACCACCTGCCCCTTCTTCAGACTGATGTACAGCATCTTATATACAGAATTACATCACCACCTGAAAACAACCCAGTGAAAGAAGGCAAAGCAGGTATTATTTTTAATGCCCTTTTATGGGAATGGAAACTGATGTTCAGGATGTTTAAGGACCACACATAGGCAACTGGTTGATATAAGAATTAAATAAATGGCCTTGGATTCTAAATCCTGTGTTTTTCTAAGCATTGCTTTCAACTTAGAATTTAAATGTGCTGTGGACAGTCACTTTTTCCTTTCTTTAAGATGCTTTTTCATATAGAAGGGGTTATGTGTTTCTTACCTGCATCTTTTTAACAACTAAAGTAGAGTGTACAGTTCTTTTTGCATTTGGTGACTTCCATTCCCCTCTGTCTCTTTCTATGCAGGCAGAGTACTGCACTGTTAAGGACACTTGGCTAGAAGCTTCCAAACACTTGCTGAGTGACATTGGGAAAGTCACTTCGTGTCTCTGAATTTAGTTCTCAAATTTGCAGTGTGATTGAGCTAGGAGATGCCATTGCATCTCAGAGGTCCTGTCTTGCCTAGCATTCTATATTGCCAATAAAAATAAATTAAGCCCTAGAACAAATATTCCAGCCAATTCATTTTTCACATTAGAATGCTCCCTATCTAAAAAACATTTTAAATACTCACTTTTATAAGTAACCTAAAACTCCTTAATAACTGAAATAGGGATGTTGTGAATAGGCTTGAATGGGATTCATCTTTTAGTTGCTGAACAAATGCAGATATATTGACTAGAGCCACAAGGAAATGTGGTTACTGGATCAGTAGTTAGGTTCAAATTTTGCCTCTGCCTCTGATTAGCAGTGAGTGTGAAGCATGCCATTGTCATGTCAAGGATAATAGCAGCTCCATTCCTTACTTCACTTTGTCTGTGTCTGAGACAATGGATATCAATGCCCTTTGCAAAGTTCTAATGCTAATAAAAGGTATCACTCCCATTAACCGTTGACCTTTGATAAGTCACTTTCTATCTCTGGATCACAATTCCCATTTTTAAAACTGAAAGCATTTAGCGAATTGTCTTCTAAAGTTTTCATAGTATTGGAAATAAATAATGATGTTGATGATATAATTCACACAAATATTGAGCTCACTACATGCTCAGATACCCAGATGGATTTTTAGTTCTTAGAACACAAAATCTAGAGTAGCTAATGTGGGCAGTGATCTAAATAGAAAGATGCTTTTAAATCTTTCCCCAGACTAGATTTTTTTTTATCACCAGGCTCTAGGGTAGAAATTAAAATTTTATACAATGTCTACTTTTTTGAATTTGTAATTATGGCCTTACACACCCCCTCTACCCACACCAACTATTCAACATTCTCTTAACAAGCACATCGATCTATCTCTTTGATCTCTCAGTGCCATTGCCTTTCCTAATTTTGGAAGTCTAGACTTCTTCTCCTGGACATTTCTTCTTTATCTTCCAGGACTGAGCCTTATAGGTCACTGCCTTCCTTCAGCTATCCCTAAAAAAGCTGCTTCGGCCAGGATGCATCTCGAGCCCTCAGTACTTCCTGTGCATCATCAGTTTCATGCAATGGAATAGCACTGGTTGCTAATATTTTGTTTACATTTTCCTTCCCTTCTAAGCCTATGGCTTCCACCAAGGCAGAGGTTGTGAGTGTTGTAACCAGGCATCCTCTCAGCTAAGGAGGCCTCAGCACTTGTGGGTATACCACGTGAGAAGTTTATGAAAAAATGACCCAGATGTTCAGTGAATGTTTTCTACCAGTTTTGCTTTCTCCATTTTTCTGCAAAATAGACTTTATAGTTTCACTCTGATGTTTCCCCCTTCTAACTCTGCCTATAGCTGGAATAATGAATATAAATGGCTAACAAGTAAAAGTAAATTTGAGCATTTATATTTGGCTTGCTTTTTACACCCTGAGTACTGCAAACTACTTAAATTTACATTTACAGAAGGCTAAAATCTTAACTTGATTTCTCCCACTAAAGGTCTTAAAATTCAGTCTGTTTCAACATGTGGAGAGTTTACTATTTGCAGGGCTGTGTGCTGGATGGTGTGAGGGATGCAGGGAAGAATGTCACTGTCCCCGGAATTGAAGAGAGTGGCACAGAAATCTTCATATTCTAGAGAATAGGATTAGTGCTATAGGAGAAAGCCCAGAGAGAAGGGGGACATGTTTAGGTTGGGGGTCAGTCTTCCTCACTATTTAACAGTAGGACAATTACAAAAAATAGCAACCAGCAAAGGGAATACCAAGAGGGCACAGCACTCACCAAAACCATGGGGTAAAGCCAGGCTATGTAAGAAACAACAAACCCTCATGTTGAATGGAATCCAAGCCAGGTGACTGGAAGGAGAGAATGAGGGCAATATGGGTCCAGGGACCAGGAGTTTAGGTTTCCGTATGAGTATGACAGAGCTGAGAAAGATGTTTAAGCTGAGGATGCAGGGCCTGGTCTGGGGTGGATCCCGGGGGCTGTGCTTTAGGTTTCTCCTGGCTCAGCTTGCAAGAGCTTGAGAAAGAAGAGTCAGGGGTGGCCCTGGAAGCTGCTGCAATCCTTCAGTCCTATGTGAAGGTGTATTATAAACTTCTCCTTATGGAGAACCTCTGTCCAATGTGGAATGATGCTCCTAACCCACGGTGTGAAGCACAGTTCTATTATTAGCAATTATAAGAGTTTCAACTTTGAAGAAAAGGTCTGTGAAATAACAGCATCCAAAATGGCAGCGGAGTCCTAACCGCACTTGAGTTTCCTGAAACACAGAGCCTGCAACTTCAAAAGACGGTCTACCCAATTTGGCGGGGCCCGATCATTTTGCAACTGATTCTTCCTTCTTGAATTCCTTGTCAGGCCTTACCTCCCATGACAAGGGATCACAATCGCTCTCGCCACGCTTTCTGCATGCCCCCTCCCCTGCACACACCCCGCTTTTTTTATGTCTTGGTACCAATCAAGAGCTGCCTTAGCTGCCTTCACTATTTCCTTTTCTTCTCTCCTCAAGCAAACATACTATGTAAAGTGCTATGGTAAAATGCTCCAGGAACGAACGTGAAGGCCGAGGTGACAAGGGGAAGTTTCTTTCTTCAAGAAGCAATATCCTAGAGGTGGGCTGTCAGGGAGCCTGCAAGATCTGAAGTTTCAGGGACTGAATGAAAGAAACACTCGGCTAACAAAACAGAGTGCCGCCGAGGACGCTTCATCTGTTCGGGCCAAATCCCTTCTTTCTTTCCATCCTTTCTTTCCTAATAACAGCTGCCCTCTCATTCCATGTTACTCTGCTGTGAAGAACAAAACCTCCCTCTGACTATCTGTTTTTCTTTTCTTCCCCAGAGTAGGTCTCATTACTGGTGATTAGCAGATGATTAAAACCAATTCAGCTTCCCCCAGTAGATATTTTCTCCCTGTTTGTGCCTAACGCGTCAGCCTTCAATGAACGTGCTCCTAAGCTTATTAACAGGCTCAGAGGATTAGCTGCCGCCAAGCTCGGTGGCTCCCATATTGTGATGCAGGGAGTGACATGGAACCATTTGCTGAGCACAGACAGGACCGCTGGGACCAAACTATCTAAATCACAATTTTATTTTCCATGTAGAGCAAGATAAAAGAAAACCCAACAATAATTACAAAAATCAAACGTTTGGACAAATCTGAAAATATCCTTATACTCAGTGGTAGAAAACAGGCTAAACCAATCAGGAAGGGCATCAATGTTGTGCATGCGTGTGAGCGTGTGTGTGTGTGTAGTTTACACGAATGTGGCGTCATGTGGTTTATCTATGTTCATACCCGCGTACAAAGATAAAAGTTCTTGTTTCGCCTCTGCATTTACTTTTGTGCCTAAACAGCCTGTGTGTGTATGGGTCACATACAGATAGATCTTTCTTTTAACAGAGACTGAAGAATCTTGAGCTTATTCGAGTATAACAGACTACAGATTTTGGTAATATTTTAAAGAGCATCTAATCCTCCAAAATTGTGGAACTTGAGTTGGATATTGGCAGATACAGAGAGAGGAATTCTAAGTAACTGGTTTCACTTTTGTTTGAAAACCACAGATACACCAAACGGTTTTTAAAGTTTAGGAGGAATGTTTCTTTATCTGAAAGTGTTTTCTTTCTTGGATACCTAACTAAACAGTGATGATAATAATAGTCACAAAAAAATCATGATATATTTATTAGCTGGGACCATAATTAGTAGGTTAGGAAGCAAAAAGGAACATTGCCTCAGTTCTAAAAGGAGGAAAACCTCGTGTTTTGACTCTGGTAGATGCATTTAAAAGGTTGTGTTCGAATGGTGCTGCTTTATTGTTACAAATGGTCTCTTATTCTAAATGTTTCAGTTTTTCTCATTAGGTTTTTTTTCTACCTTTTCAGTGCAGCTTAACTCTGAGCGTGCTGGAGCTTGAAATCTAGTTTCCGATTCATAATAGCAACAGGGTTTGCAGAAAATGTCAACAAATCCCTCATCATCAACGAATGTAGGAAATGCGAAAGGTAAGTCATGTCAGTCTCCCCAGGCTGTGTGATGGAGTAAGTCTGTGGTTGAAGAGAAGGAAGGAAAAATCCTAGCAAAACAGATACTACAACCAGGCTCTGAAACCCAGCAGTGCCAGCAAAACAAAGGAAAACCTGACAAAACAATAGAGGAGTAATGAGGAATTAAAGAAAGATAATGTCAATCCCTCAAAATGGCACAATCATATTTTAATTCCAATCATTTAATATATAAGAGAAAATGACAGACAAGAGTTGTTATTAGTTCAATTTTACCAGCATTAAAAAATTTCCAGGAACACCCCTGACCTTGGTTGGCCCCAATAAGTAGGTAATTGCTAAAGGATCAATTCTCTCCTCATTAAACAATAGGCCCCAAACAAATGCAATATGTGCAATCAAATGACAGTGAAGCACAGCTGAAGGTAACAGAATACAAAGAAAGCTTTAAGAATGATGTTCACAAAAGTGCTGTGATAAGTACCAGAAAAACATTTATAATCAAGGACCCATAACAATGTAACTGGGATATGCAGGAGAAAGTGATGGTTTAATAAGCTTCAAAATCATTTCACGGCAAGCCTATGAGGCATAACACACAGGAAGAAAGTATTGCAAATGATTGCACAAAGATAAATATTGTTTCATGAAATACTTTTGCTTAGAAGTATTTCACAGGGACTTGAGAGAGTTTCCACATCAGTATAGAGACAAGTTCATAGCAGGGCAGTGCCAGCCTCAATAGATGAATAGAAGAAACTATGCTATGGGAAGGGAAAGATATTTCTGTTGCCTCCTCAGCCAGCTCTGCACAGCACAAGGCCAGGGCAACATTTTGAACTGAGGTCCTCTCACCTACTGAATTAAGCATCACAAAAATAGAATCACTTGTTTTTTCCCCACAATTTCTCAAGACAACTCCACAGAAATGGTGGACCAAAATGCAATGACTATCATGCTGCTTAAGGAATCCTAGAATTATTTCTGAGTTCTTAATATAGAGGGTCACTTTTTCCTTCACAATTTTCTGTTTTCTTCTTTTCAGTGTTATGGAATAGAATTGTACAATGCCTATGTTAGCACCTGTCAGGAGAAAATGCTGCCTTCACACTCCCGCTCTCATTATCACCAGGGTAAATGGCCGTTAACATCTATAGACTTAGGTTTGGACCAGCTCTGAAGATTACTAATGGTATAACCTTGATGAATTTACTTCACTTCTTTGCATTTCAGTTACATCATCTGGACTATGGGGGAAACAACACTTCTTTCTTAGAATTAACAAGATTAATAACATAACGAGGGTTAGCCAATGTTCACGAAGGACTCAACATAGCACTTGGCATAGAGTTAGATCACAGTAAATGTCACTCATATTATTAATAGTGGCATCAAGAGAGGCAGATTTTATCAAATACTTTCTGATGTAAATGAGAAGGCACTAAAGGCATTATTTGGAGTTAATGAAAACACTTATAAGAAGTTAGAGAGAGGAGCTATCTCTGAGAAACCTGAGTCTTGCAGGAGTAGAAACCTGGAACTGGGTGAAGCAGAAAGATACAATATAAGAGATAAGGTGCTCATTAAAAGATCAATAACAATCCAGGGCAGCACTGTAAAGGAATAAATGGGAGTTAGAAATAATAAATACTATCAGAGAGGGGAAGGGTCGCTAAGAGCTAGGAAACATGGTACTAGAACTGGGGCTTAAAGACAGAGGTGTGAAGAAAGCAAGTAGGAGCCTTCCCAGGAGGGTCATACAGGAATTCCCTTTCTCCTTACGTAGAGGATTCTGTCCAGACAGCAACCCCCTGGATACTTCCAGAACAGGGGGCTTGTATGCTATTACGTGTGAATGAATATTCCACTGGTGGGTGGGTTATTACTATTATTATTAATGATAATTCTACTTTAAACCACAGCCAATTTAACCCAACCATTTGGAAGAGCTACATCACTCTATTATCCAATTGATAATTTCAGGGTTTTATTCACAGGCACAATCATGAGAAAAACAAGGAGAAGACAGTCTGTTGGTTGTGTACATATGCATCGACTTTGCTTTTTGAGAACATAATTGGGGATGCGAGTCACAAAGAGAAGATCATTAAGAGTTACAAAGAAAGAAAAAAGGAAAAAAAGAATTAAAACACACACACAGACACACACACACACACACACACACACACACACACACACTGCCTTCTTGTGCCATGTGCCAAGCCCTGGGAGGCCTGTTCTAGCTCATTTGAGCTGGAGGCAGAGCCAAGACAAGTAGGGTGGTAAGGGAACAGGGCAGTGTGCCTCACAGGCTGCAGACATCAGGGCAAGGAAATAACGGGCACATAAGGGCAAAGGAAAGTGCTGTGTTGGGACAGAACTGAAAGGGAATTTTCTTCCATTTGAACATTAGGCAGAAATAGCAAACATAGTTCTTGGCCGAGGCTGCCCCTCCCCACTCCCACCCATCCAGTAAACAAAATGTCCTCGCCTAGCTGGAATCTCTAATAATCTACAAATTCGTAATTAAGGCCCTTAGGGATATGTGGGTTAGCAACCCAGTCAATTCTTTCTTGAAGTCTGAGACAGGGCAGAGGGGAAGCCAGGAGAAGGGTGCACTTTGGGTAGACATGATGAGCCTCCTAATGTTAATACCAGAAACAATCAAACGAAGAGAGGACAGAGGGTATTAACATGCTGGCAAAGGCAAAAACATGCCCGTTCCACATTGCTGGAGAGAAGTCCAGGATTGATTCAGCAGAATAGTTCCACAGAGAAGCAAACAGCTTGCTGGTTTTAGCTAAACATAAAAAGACAATTAGAAATATTGAAGGTTAAAATTGATCCATCATTTAAAACCTATAAGTAGATATACCTAACAACTTCCTAAGTAAGTAGCAGTAAAATCACTCAGTCTTGGGATGAGCAGATAGCCATCCCGCTCTCTCTCCTGCTCTCTCTCTCTTTCTCTCTAGCTAGCTAGCTATCTTTCCATATTTTTTCCTGTAGTACTAGCCATAAGTCTTACAGGCACAGTCTTTTTATTTTCAT
Organism: Cacajao melanocephalus; assembly: GCA_963573385.1. Classification (NCBI taxonomy): domain Eukaryota; kingdom Metazoa; phylum Chordata; class Mammalia; order Primates; family Pitheciidae; genus Cacajao; species Cacajao melanocephalus. Next base: position 71,673 of record CAUYLG010006678.1, on the reverse strand, counting down.
GCAAAAACTACCTCAGTGCAGTGGAATAAATAGTGTTGAATGAATATACTATTGAAAATACTCTGGATAAGGCTCCATAAAGAAATGACAAGTTGCAGATACAGTATTAGCAAAGTTACTTTAAAGTGATACAGTGGTGATGTTTCACTCTGCCTTAACTGTTTTCAGCAGCTTTTGATATTTATTCTGTTGTACCATTGGGAGGCATGATTGTAAAGTAACATGAAGGAGGTCTCCTGGCCAATGGATACTGTAGCATTTTAGTGTCAACTTCTGCTGAGAAATAATAATAGCTAATACTTATATGCCAGGCAGTTTTCCAAGTCCTTTATGAAAATTCACACATTTAAACCTTATACCAATCCCATAAAGTAGGAACTGTTAGGATTTTGCATTTTATGCATATGGAAACCCTGCACAGAAAAGTAAGGTGTCTGTCTTGATCAGTTTGGGCTTCTCTAACAAAATGCCTTGAACCAGGTGGCTTATAAACAATAGAAATGCATTTCTTATGGTACTGGAGGAAGGGAAGTCCTAGATCAAGGCATTGACAGGGTCAATGTCTGATGAAGGCCTGCTTGCTGGTTCATGGATAGTGCCTTCTGACTGTGTCTTCACATTGTGGAAGGGGCGAGGCAGTTTTTTTGGATTCTTTTTCATAAGAGCACTAATCTCATTCATGAAGGCTCTTCCTTCATGACCTAATGACATCCTAACAGCCCTACCTCCTAATACCATCACATTGGTGACTAGTTTTTTAACATGAATTTTCGGGGACACATGCATTCTGACCATAGTCTGGTCTAAGGTCCCAGATGTAGAAAGTGAAGGTGCCAGGGGTCGAACTCAGACATTCTAGTTTTACAAGCTGAGTCCTGAGGTTTTTCTGTCTCTGAGTATGGTTCTTTTCCTCGTATTTTATAAAATTTCTTGAAAGTTCCTGTTGCTTCCCAGTCTTAAGAAGTAGATCTAATGCTAGCAATATTTTTTCAAATGCTACATCTCAGTAACGGTAGGAAATTACAACCAAATACCTGATACCTGTGTAAATACCTATCTTACACTCCTCTTATGGAAAGATTCAGAATAACTAAGAGAATATTCTAAATATTCTTGATGCAACAATCTAAGTAATTACTATATTTTCGTATATGCTACAAGCCTGAGGAGACTCTGTAAAATAAAGGAAGTAGGTTTATCAGATAGTTTTAGCTTTTAGTATTCGTCATACCAATGCAGGGTATGAGAGGGTTCATTTAAACTTTCTAACTTAGAAAGTCCCACCAAGGATTTTGTAGAGACATAAGATTGTTTGGTAGACCTAACTTAAAATTTTTTTATTCTATCTACTACAAAATATTGAAAGCAGATCATATGCTAAAAGCAATGCAATTTGTTATATGTTAAAAATGATACAGCAGTATATCTTGAGGAGTTCATGGTGTTCAAAAAGGAATAAGGAAGAAGTGATAAAAGGAAACATAAAATTCAACCCAAAAGTTGCAGAGATGTGATTATTACTTGACATCTAAAATGAATTAGTTGCTGTACTTTTAAATTAAATTTATCATGAAATATATAACATAATTGTATCATTATAGTTAATATATATTACATATTTTACATTTATATATTGTATAAATTATGTTAAGGAATACTTGTTATATTTTCAATTCATAGTTTAGTAATAGTGCTAAATGTAAATGAACACAGAGATTCATATTCCACTTGAGTAGATCTCTGCTTTTGTATGACAAATATAAGGAAACCTCTGCAGGCTTCTGAATTGAATTATCACGTTACTGATACCTTTTTATTAAAGACATCTTAGATTAAGATAAAATACCACTTGATGCTGAAAGGTAAGCTGATGAACTAATTACTTGACAAGTTTCAAAAAAGATTCTCAGAAAACAAATAAGAGGAACACTTTTGAAATTGAAATATAATTATAAAGTAATGAAGATTATGTAGCACTTAGGTCCTTGAGTGTTGACACTGAACAATCAAACATGTGCCTGAGAAATGGTTTGAATTTTCCCAGGCAAAATGTTTTGTCTCAGCATTCTAGGACAGAGTGGCTTTGGGTGGAAGTCTAGACTGGCTTTCAGTGTCAGTGGAATCCATGGATGCTGACTGTCTCAGACTTGAAACACCGCATAGTTATCAGATCAGCACTTTGAACATACCCAGCTTGTGACTGACCGTGAACTGACTGATATCTCCAAAGCTGGAATTGGGAAAACATCGCATTCTCCATGCATACAGAGCACTGATGCAGAGTTCAATGCATATGAAGGCAACTTTTAAACTTCTTTTAAAATGTGGGGTCGGTAAAGATGCCTAAATACTTGTAAGATTTTTGCATTTCATTGAAAGGAATAAGGCCAATACCTATGGACTATGATAAGTTATGCATGTATATTGCAATACCTAGAGCAACCACTAAGAAAAATTACATAATTCGATGTATGCAAAAATACTATAAACGAATCAGATAGACTACTACAAATTGTTCACGTAACCCAGAGGTAGGTTAACAAAAAAAAGAGACAGAAATGGAGAAGAAAGAATCAGAGAAAAGACACAGAAAACAAATGATAGAGTGCCAGAGTTAAGCTTCAATATATCAATAATTACTTTAAATATAAGTGATCTAACTGCATTCTTCTAGAGAGAGATAAAAATAGATTGAACAAATAAGAAACCTAAATATATACTGCTTATAAGAAATTCACCTGAAACTCAGTTGCATAGGTGTGTTGAAAGTAAAAGTAAAGAAAAAACATGTAGCATGTATACAGTAATCCAGAAAATAAATGGATAAAGTAGAAATAAGAAGAAAGAAATAATTAGAAACAAAGAAGGCATTACATAATGATAAAAGGATAAGCCACAAGTAAATATATATATATACATTTAATATATATAGTATATATGTTGGATATGATGTACATATATACATTATATGTTATATACATATAATACATATTATATACTATATACATATATAATATTATATAGATATTATATGTAGACACACTGAGGAAATAGACTAGTTGCTTGAAAACTATAAACTGCCAAAATCTAACTATAATGAAAGAGATTACTTGAATAGTTTTATAATCACTGAAGAAGTTAAATTTTTAATTAAAAATCTGAAAAAGAAATCTTGAGGCATCTAAGCCTCAAGGGTTAGAGGCCTCAAAGGTCTAATATCCAGCATATAGAAAGAACTTAAACAGTCATCTAAGATTTCATTGGAGAATTTTACCAAACATTAAGAAAAAAATAAAAGCAATACTACACAATTTCTTCCAGGAAATAGTAGAGAAGAGGACATTTTCAACTCATTTTTTTAGATTAATATTGCTCTGATACCAAAATTATACAGTACAAAGAGAAAAGTAAAAGAAAGGTACAAACTAAAATGTTTTATGAACTTAGATTCAATATTCTTCAAAAATAAAATCAACAAATAGAGTCTAGCAAGCTATAGTAAGAATTACAAAATATGTACAAGTGGGATTGATTCCAGGTTTGGGAGACTGGTTTGACATTTGAATATGAATCAATGTAATCCATAATATAAATATGCAAAAAAAAGAAAAATCTTACAGTCGTATCAATAGAAGCAGAAAAAGCATTTGACAAAATCCAACAACTATCCATAATAAAAAAACCAAAACAAAATAAAGCTCTCAGTAAACTAGAAATAGAAGAAAGTTCCATAATGTGATAAATAACACCTACAAAAAAAACCTGTATCTAATATCACACATAGTGGGGAAAGATTTTGCCCTAAGGTTAAGAACTATTCAAGGGCGTATTCTTTAATCACTTTCATTTAGCATAATAGCATTTCTTGCAATAAGTCAAGAAAAAGGAACAAAATGTATTTAGATCAAAAAGAAAGATATAAAATGCTGGGCACGGTGGCTCATGCCTGTAATCCCAGCACTTTGGGAGGCAGAGGTGGGGAATCATGAGATCAGGACTTTGAGACCAGCCTGGCCAAATGGTGTAACCCTATCTCTACTAAAAATAGAAAAAATTAGCTGGGTTTAGTGGCAGGCACCAGTAATCTCAGCTACTTGGGAGGCTGAGGCAGGAGAATTGCTTGAACCCGGGAGGTGGAGGTTGCAGTGAGCTGAGATTGTGCCACTACACTCCAGCTGGGGCAACAGAGTTGAGACTCTGTCTCAAAAAAAAAGAAAGAAAGAAAGAAACATAAAAAGATATAAAACTATTGAGTTGACATGATTGTCTACATAGAAAGTCTCAAGGTATCTGAAAAACAAACTAATAACAAACTTTCTTCTACAGCTAATTAGTGAGTTCAGAAAGGTGTCAAAATACAAGATCAGCACAAAAAATCAAACATATTTGTATATATTAACAATGAATATGTGGAAAGTAGAATTTAAAATATGGTACCAATTAGAAATACCACAAAGAAAGTTATAATTAGAAATAAACTTAAACTAACTACACAATATAGTTTAGTATAGAATCTGTATGATGAAAATTATAAAATGTTGAGAAAAAAATAAAAGATATCTAAATAATTGAAAATTGAAGAGGAATACACTGTTTATTACATGGAAGATTAAGGTAGTAAAGGTATCAGTTCTCCCCACATTGAGCTCTCAATTTAATACAATCCCTTCCAAAATTCTATCGAGGCTTTTGTACACATAGATATGCTCATTCAAAAGTTTCTGTGGAAGGACACAAGCTAAAACAATTTTGCAAAAAAATAATAATAAAGTGGGAAGATTCACTCTACAGATATTAAGGGCTATTCTATAGCTATAGTAGCCAAAGCTGTATAGTAGTATCAGAAGGATATATACAAAGATTAGTAAAACAGAAAACCCAGAAACAATCACACATAAATGGGCCAGTTGATTTTTTACAAAGGTACAAAACCAGTTCAGCATATTTACAATATTGCCATAGACTGAATTGTGTCTCACTTAAAAATTCATATGTTAAATACCTAACCCCTAATGCAGCTGTATTAAGAGATGGGCCTTAGGGAGAAAATTAGGGTTAAATGAGATCATGAGGGTGGGCTCCTTATGATGGAGTTAGTGGCTTTATAAAAAAGAGGAAGAGACAAGAGATTTCGCTGTTCCTGCCATGGGAGGACACAGTGAGAAGGTGGCTGTCTAAAAGCCAGAAATAGAGCCCACACCAGAAACTAAATTGCCCAGCACCTTGGTCTTGGTCTTTCATTCTCCAGAACTTTGAGAAATAAATGCCTGTTGTTTAGGCCACCCATCCTTTCTATGGTGTTTTGTTATCAAAATCTGAGGACACTAATCCAGGTTGTCTTTTCAATAAATGGTTTTGAAGACCTGGACATCTGGAGTCAAGAGTCCAGAAATAAAGGCATATACTTACAACCATCTGATCTTTGACAAAAACAAACAAACAAATAAAACAACAACAACAAAAAGGACACAGGGAAAGGACTTCCTATTCAATAAATGGTTCTGGGATAACTAGCTAGTCATATGCACAAGATAGAAATTGGACCCTTTGCATATACCATATACAAAAATCAACTACGGCAGACTAAATACCAAACTGTGTAACCTAAAACTATCAAAACTCTACAAGAAAACCTAGGAAATACCATTACGGACATAAGACCTGGCAAAGATTTCATGATGAGGACACCAAAAGCAATTGAAACATAAGCAAAAATTGATAGATGGGATCTAATAAAACTGAAGAACTGCTGCTTAGCAAAAGAAACTATCAAAAGAATAAATAGACAACCTACAGAATGAGAGAAAATTTTTGCAAACTGTACAAAACTATCAGACAAAGGTCTAATATCCAGCATATAGAAAGAACTTAAACAAATTTGCAAAGAAAAAAACATTAAAAAATGGACAATGGACATGATCGACACTTTTCCAAAGAAGACTGTGTTCCCACCCAAATCTCAACTTGAATTATATTTCCTAGAATTCCCACATGTTGTGGGAGGGACCCGGGGGAGGTAATTGACTGATAGGGCCTGGCCTTTCGCATGCTATTCTTACGATAGTGAATAAGCCTCACGAGATCTGATGGGTTTATCAAGGTTTCCACTTTTTCTTCTTTCTCATTTTCTCTTGCCTCTACCATGTAAGAAGTGCCTTTCACCTCCCACCACGAATCTACGGCCTCCCCAGCCATGCGGAACTATAAGTCCAATTACACATATTTTTATTCCCATTCTCAGGTGTGTCTTTATCAGCAGCATGAAAACAAACTAATACAGTAAATTGGTACCAGTAGAGTGAGGTGTTGCTGAAAAGATACCTGCAAATGTGGAAGCGACTTTGGAATGAGGTAACAGGCAGAGTTTGGAGGGCTCAGAAGAAGACAGGAAAATGTGAGAAAGTTTGGAGCTTCCTAGAGGCCTGTTGAATGGCTTTGACCAAAAGCCTGATAGCAATGTGGACAATAAGGTCCAGGCTGAGGTGGTCTTAGATGGAGATGAAGAACTTGTTGGGAACTGGAGCAAAGGTGACTCTTCCTATGTTTTTAGCAAAGAGACTAATGGCATTTTGCCCCTGCCTTAGAGATTTGTGAAACTTTGAACTTGAGAGAGATGACTTAGGGTATCTGGCAGAAGAAATTTCTAAGCAGCCAAGTTTTCAAAAGGTGACTTGGGTGCTGTTAAAAGCATTCCATTTTAAAAGAGAAACAGTAAAAGTTCAGAAAAAGTGCAACCTGATGATGCAGCAGGAAAGAAAAACCCATTTTTCAAGGAGAAATTCAAGTCGGCTGCAGAAATTGCATAAGTAGCAAGGAGCCTAATGTTGATCCCCAAGACCATGGAGAAGATGTCTCCAGGGCATGTCAGAGACCTTTGTGGCAGCCCCTCTCATCACAAGCCCAGAGGCCCAGAGAAGAAAGTGATTTTCTGGGTCAGACTCAGAATGCCCATGTTGTGTGCAGCCTAAGTACTTGATGCCCTGTGTCCCAGTTGTTTAAGCCATGGCCGAAAGGGGCCAATGTAGAGCTCGAGCTGTGGATTCAGAGGGTGGAATACCCAAGCCTTGGCACCTTCCACATCATGTTGAGCCTGTGGGTGCACAGAAGTCAACAATTGAGTTTTGGGAACCTCCACTTAGTTTTCAGAAGATGAATGAAAATGACTGGATGCCCAGGCAAAAGTTTGCTGCATGGGTGGGGCCCTCATGGAGAACCTCTACTCAGGCAGTGTGAAAGAAAAATGTGGGGTTGAGCCCCCACACAGAGTCCCTACTGGGGCACTGCCTAGTGGAACTGTGAGAAGAGCGTCACTGTCCTCCAGACCCCAGAACGGTAGATCCACCAACACCCTGCACTGAGTGCCTGGAAAAGCCAGACACTTAACACCAGCCCATGAAAGCAGCTGGGAGGGAGGCTGTACTCTGTAGAGCCACAGGGGTGGAGCTGCCCAAGACCATGGAAGCCCACCTCTTGCATCAGTGTGACCTGGATATGCGACCTGGAGTCAAAGAAGATCATTTTGAAGCTTTAAATTTTGACTGCCCCACTGGATTTTGAACTTGAATGGGCTCTATAACCTCTTTGTCTTGGCCAATTTCTCCTATTTGGGAAGGTTGTATTTACCCATTATCTGTACCCTCATTGTATCTAGGAAGTAACTAGCTTGCTTTTGATTTTACAGGCTTAAAGGCCAAAGGGACTCTCTGTGTCTCAGGTAAGACTTTGGACTGTGGACTTTTGGATTAATGTTGAAATAATTTAAGACTTTGGGGGACTGTTGGGAAGGCATAATTGGTTTTGCAACGTGAAGGCATGAGATTTGGAGGGGCCAGGAGTAGAATGATATGGTTTGGCTGTGTACTCACCCAAATCTCAACTTGGGTTGTGTCTTCTAGAATTCCCACATGTTGTGGGAGAGATCCATGGGGAGGTAATTCAGTCATGGGGTCCAGTCTTTCCCATGCTATTCTTGTGGTAGTGAGTGAGTCTCATGAGATCTGATGAGTTTATCAGGGGTTTCTGCTTTTGCTTCGTCCTCATTTTCTCTTGTCACCACCACGTAAGAATTGCCTTTCACCTCCCACCATGATTCTGAGGACTTCCCAGCCATGTAAAGTTGTAAGTTCAATTAAACCTATTTTTCTTCCCAGTCTCAGGTATGTCTTTAATAGCAGCATGAAAACAGACTAACACACTAATCATTAGAAAAACACAAATCGAAATCACAGTGAGATACCATCTTACACCAGTAAGAATGGTTATTATTAAAAAGTCAAAACGTATCAGATGCTAGCAAAGTTGCAGAGAAAAGGGAACAATTATATATTGAGGATGGAAATGTAAATTAGTTTAGCCATTGTGGAAAGCAGTTTGGTGATTTCTCAAGTAACTTAACACAGAACTATCATTTGACCCAGCAAATTCATTAGTGGAAATATACTTAAAGAAATATAAATCATTCCATAAAGACACAAGTATACATATGTTCATTGCAGCACTATTCACAGTTGCAAAGACATAGAATCAACCTAGGTGCCCATCAATAGTGGATTGGATAAAGAAAATGTGGAACATATACACCATGGAATACTACACAGCCATAAAAAAGAATAAGATCATGTCCTTTGTAACAATATGGATGGAGCTGGAGGCCATTTTCCTAAGCTAACTAACACAGGAACAGAAAACCAAACAGTACATATTCTCACTTATGAGTGAGAGCTAAACATTGCATACACATGAACACAAAGAAGGGAACAACAAACACCAGCACCTACTTATGGTTGACGGTGGGTGAAGAATGAGAATCAAAATACTACCCATGAAGTACTATGCTTATTACATGGGTAATCAAATAATCTGTACATCAAAGCCTTATAACACACGCTTTACCTTTATAACAAGCCTGCACACACCTATGAACCTAAAGTAAAGGATAAAAAAATTGGGTCTTAACCTAAACTTGGCATCTGATTAAAATTTAAATCAAAATGAACCACAGATGTGAATGTAAACCATACATATATAAAATTTTTAGAAAAAAAAATACAAGAGCAACTCTTTGCTGCCTAAAGCTAGGAAAACATAGTTAGACTTAACACCAAAAGCGTGACTCTCGATAGGAAAAAATTGGTAAATTAAACCTCATCAAAGTAAAAACTTTCCCTCTGCACAAACTCATGTTTAAAGGAGGAAAAGACTAGACTGGAAGGCAATATCTGCAAACCACATACCTGACAAAGAAGTGACATCTAGAGAAAGAGATCTTCAAAGGATCAGGCAGGATGGCTGAGTAGATGCAATCAGGTGGACAGCTGCCAATGAGGGATGGAGAGGACTGGCGCACTGCTAACTGATCTTCAGAGGAAAGGCACCAAGAGTAGATGGAGGGAAGACGCATAAGTTGGGCTGATGGAGGAGGAAGCTGGGAACCCTACCTGGGGCCACTGCACACCAGGAATTGTTCCTGGCCCCAGTGACTGGAGGAATGGGAGCAACTCACTCTCACCACAGGCCTCAGGAATTCTAGAAGGAAGACATCCCTTGACCACCACTGACATTCAAATTGGTAAGGAGAACTGCTTACAGAAGTTGTAGGGGCAGCAAGCCAGCTGTTGCGGAGCCCAAAGGATTTGTTGTGGGAGTGTGTGCAGGTTTCATGTGGGAGAGACTGGCTGTATGACTCATTGGTGTTCCTGAAGAACACAGCGAGGGATGGCCTTATCTTTTGGCTCCACTGGCTCTCATAGGAGATTTTAGCCCTAGGGGAACTGTAAGACCGAAACTCTGCAGGGTGGTCTTGCCTATCAGGAGAGGCTCATCTAACCTGATCACTCCTTGGTCTGCTGGCCTCTCCTAAGGCCCCAGCCTGCCAGTGCCTGCTTGCAGAACAGCCTTAGGTGCCGTGCATCACAGCTTCTGCACTGATGTACTATTCCTGACTGGCAGAGAGCTCCAGCAGGGCAGCCTCCATGGCCACCCAGCCCACCATCTCCCTCCCTACACTGCAGCTTCCCCAGGGCCCATGGCCACCCCCTACATTGCTTTGCTGGCACCTGTGTAGGGGAGTGGGTTTTGCTTTCCTTGCCGTGCAGTGCCTGCATGTGTGCATGCACCCTGCTCTGCCACTACTGAGGTGGTAGTGCAATTCAACCCCTCACCCCTGCCAACCGCCATTGCAGTCAGAGACTTAGTGGGCACAGAGCAGCCAGCCCTGCCCTGCCCAGCACCCCACCCTTATGCCAACACTGCCACTGGAGTGAAACTAGGCACAGAGAACAGCAGATTCTTCCCTGCCTAGAGCACCCACCCCAGCCTGCAATGCACAGAATATGCACAAAGACCTGTGCCTGGCAGGACCCCCTGCCCCTCATACTAACCTCACCACAGTGCAACTATGTGCACAGTCATCAGCAGCTCCTTCCACCAAGCCACATTGCCTCCAGCTCTGTTGTGAACTCCTTTATGGAGGCAGGTACCCCAGCACCTGCCAGCACCCTGACTCACCCAAGGTGCAAGCACCCCACTGTGCTGCCACAGCCACTGCTGCTGACATTTGCAAAGGAAGATAGATCTTGATATCATCACATTACAAAAAGCTTTGGGTGACACTGCCTGTCAGAGTTTAATGAACAATGGTCTGGGAGCCCCTTGGGCCACACCAGGGCAGTGGGTTCCTAGCTGCAAGGAGACAGAAAATAAAGTCAGTGCCTGTTAGGAGTCCCCTAGAGTTAGAGTACACAGTCCAAGAGGTGGGAGCTGAGTGTTAGCCCCCTAAAATATTCTAGAAACAAAGCTAGTAAGCTGAATCACCCTCATACCACAATCAAACCCTAAAGGTCATCAAATAAGTTAAAAGAAAACAAAGCCCATCTGAAAGTCAGTAACTTCAAAGATTGAAGGAACATAAGACCACAAAGATAAGAAAGAACCAGTACAAGAGCCCCAAGAACTTACCAAGCCAGAGTGCCTTCCTTCCTGCAAGAGACCACACCACCTGTCCAGCAAGGGTTCTGAACCAGACAGAGATGGCTGAAAGGACAGAAATAGAGTTCAGAAGATAGATAGGAATGAAGATTGTTGATATGCAGGAGTATGTTGAAAGTCAATCCAAAGAAACTGAGAATCACAGTAACGTGATTCAGTAGCAGACAGACAAAATAGCCAGTATAGAAAAGAATGTAACTGACCTGATAGAGCTGAAAAACCCACTACAACAATTTCAAAATGCAACCACAAGTATTTATAGCAGAATAGACAAAGCAAAAGGAACAATCTCAGAGCTTGAAAACTGGCTTTCTGAAATAAGACAGTCATAGAAGAATAGAGAAAAAAGAGTGAAAAGGAATGAAAAAAACTTCCAAGAAATATGAGATTGTATAAAAAGACTGACTCTATGACTCACTGGTATTCCTGAAAGAGATGGGGAGTATGTAGTCAACATGGGAATCATATTTCAAGATATTATCCATGAGAACTTCCTCAACCTAGATAGAGAGGCCAACATTCAAATTCAGGTAATGTAGACAACCTCAGTAAGATACTTTAAAAGAAGATAATCCTTAGGACACATAATCTTGAGATTCTCCAAGGTCATAATGAAAGGAAAAATGTTAAAGGTCACTAGAGAGCAAGGTCAGGTCACCTACAAAGCCCATCAGAACAATAGCAGACCTCTTAGCAGAAACATTACAAGCCAGAAGAAATTGGGGGTCAATATTCACAATTCTTAAAGAAAAAAAAATTCCAACCCAAAATTTTATATTTAGCAAAACTAAGCTTTATAAGCAACAGAAAAATAAGATCATTTTCAGGAAAGCAAATGCTGAGAGAATTTGTTAGCACCAGACTTGCCTTACAAGAGCTTCTGAAGGAAGCACTAAATGTGGGAGGGAAAGACTATTACTAGCCGCTACAAAAACATTCTTAAGTACAAAGACCAGTGACACTATAAAGGAACCATATAGGCCAGTCATGGTGGCTCATGCCTGTAATCCCAGTAATTTGGGAAGCTAAGGTGGGTGAGTCACTTGAGCTCAGGAGTTCAAGATCAGCCTGGGGAACATAGTGAGACCCCATTTCTCCTAAAAACACAAAGAATTAGCCAGGCGTGGTGGTGCACACCTGTGGTCTCAGCTCCTTGGGAGGCCAAGTTGAGAAGATCACTGGAAACTGGAGAATGGAGATTGCAGTGAGCCAAGATCATGCCACTGTACTCCAGCCTGGCTGACAGAGCAAGACTCTGTCTCTTTACCCCAAAACCTAAAATGCAATAAAAATAAATAAATAAATAAAAATAAATGAATGAGTAAATAAAAGAATCACATAAACAAATCTGCCTAGTAACCAGCTAACAATCATGATGACAGGATCAAATCCACACATATCAATACTAACCTTGAATGTAAATGGACTAAATGCTCTGATTAAAAGGCACAGAGTGGCAAGCTGGATAAAGAACCAAGAGCCATTGATACTCTGTCTTCAGGAGACCCATCTCACATGTAATGACACCCATAGGCTCAAAGTAAAGAGATGGGGACAAATCTACCAAGCAAATGTAAAACAGAATAAAGCAGGGGTTGCAATCCTAATTTTATACAAAACAGACTGTAAGACAACAAAGATCAAAAAAGACAAAGAAGGGCATTACATAATGGTAAAATTTTTAATTCAACAAGAAGACCTAACTATCCTAAATGCATATGCACCCAACACAGGAACACCCAGATTCATAAAACAAGTTCTTAGAGACCTTCAAAGAGACTTAGACTTTTACAAAATAATAGCAGGAGACTTTAACACCCCACTGACAGTATTACACAGGTCACCAAGGCAGAAAATCAACAAAGATATTTAGGACTGAAACTCAGCACTGGATCAAATGGACCTGATAGAGATCTACCCAAAAATAACAGAATACACATTTTTCTCATTGACACGTGGCACATACTTTAAAATTGGTCATATAATTGGACACAAAACACTCCTCAGCAAATGCAGAAGAACTGAAATTATAACAACCAATATTTCAGATCACAGCACAATCAAATTTACAATTACATGGAAACTGAATAACTTGCTCCTGAATGACTTTTCATTAAATAATGAAATTAAGGCAGAAATCAAGAAGTTCTTAGAATCCAATGAGAACAAAGATGCAACATACCAGAATCTCTGAGGCACAGCTAAGGAAGTGTTAAGAGGGAAATTTATAGCACCAAATGCCCACATCAAAAAGTGAGAAAGATCTCAATTTAACAACCTAACATCACAATCAAAAGAACTAAAGAATAAAGAAAAACTACCCCACAGGTAGCAGAAGAAAAAAAAATAAACAAAATCAGAGCTTAACTGAGGGAGACTGAGATATGAAAAACAATTTGAAAGATCAGCAAATCCAGGATCTGGTTTTATGAAAAAAATTAATCAAATAAACCACTAGCTAGACTAAAAAAGGAGAAAAGAGAGAAGACCCACATAAACATAATTAGAAATGACAAAGGGGCTATTACCACTGACCCCACAGAAATAACAAATAAACATCAGCGAATACTATGAACACCTCTATGCATATAAACTAGAAAATCTATAAGAAATGGATAAATTCCTGGTTACATACACCCTCCCAAGACTGAGCCAGGAAGATACTGAATTCTTGAACAGATAAATACTGGGCTCTGAAATAGAATCAATAATAAATATCTTACCAACCAAAGAAAGCCCAGGACCAGATGGATTCACAGCTGAATTCTACCACATGTACAAAGAAGAGCTGGTACCATTCCTATTGAAACTATTCCAAAAAACTGAGCAGGAGGAACTCTTCCATAACTCATTCTATGAGGCCAGCAACATCGTGGTAGCAAAACCTGGCAGAGAAACAACAACAAAACAAGACTTCAGGCCAGTATCCTTGATGAACATCAATGCAAAAATCCTCAACAAAATACCGGTAAATAAATCCAGCCGCACATCTAAAAGCTTATCCACCACAATCAAGTAGGTTCCTGGGATGCAAGATTGGTTCAACATAAGCAAATCAATAAATGTGATTTATCTCATAAGCAGAATTAAAGACAAAAACTACATATCTCAATAGATGCAGAAAAGGATTTTGATAAAATTCAACACATCTTCACATTAAAAGCTATCAATAAACTAGGTATTAAAGGAACACATCCCCAAATAATAAGAGCCATCTATCCATCGATGACAAACCACAGTGAACCTCATACTGAATGGGCAAAGAGTTGGAAGCATTCCCCTGAAAATCAGCACAAGACAGCAATGCCCTCTCTCAGCATTCCTATTTAACACAGTATTGGAAGTCCTAGCCAGAGCAAACAGGCAAGAGAAAGAAATAATGGACATCCAAGTAGGAAGAGAAGAAATCAAACTATCCCTGTTTACAGAAAACATTATCCTATATTTAGAATATCTTATAGTCTTAACCCAAAAGCTCCTTAAGCTAGTAACTTCAGTGAAGTCTCAGGATAAAAAATCAGTATCAAAAAATTACTAGCACTCCTAGTGATTATACCAACAGCTGAGAACCAAATTAGGAACACAATCCCATTTACAATTGCCAAAAAATAAAAATAAAAATAAATTACCTGGGAATACAGCTAGCCAGGGAGGTGAAAGAGTTCTGTTAGGAGAACTACAAACCACTGCTCAATATCATTAAAATGGCTATGCTGCTCAAAGCGACTTATAGATTCTGTGTATAAAACTACCAATGCCATTCTTGACAGAAGTAGAAAATAACTATTTTAAAATTCAAATGGAACAAGAAAAAAAGGCCCAATAGCCAAGGCAAACCTAAACAAAAAGAATAAAGCTGGAGCATCATGCTACCCAACTTCAAACTATACTACAAGGCTACAGTAACCAAAATAGCATGGTACTGATACCAAAACAGATATTTAGAACAATGGAACAGAATAGAGAGCACAGAAATAAGGCTGCACACTTACAACTATCTGATATTTGACAAAGTCCACAAAAAAAAAAGGAAAGGGGAAAGGACTCCCTGTCCAATATATGGTGCTGGGTTAACTGGCTAGCCATATGCAGAAGATTGAAACTGGACCCCTTCCTTACACCATATGTAAAAATTAACTCAAGATGGACTAAAGACTTAAATGTAAAACCCAGAACTGTAAAAATGCTGGAAGACAACCTAGGCAATAGCATTCTGAACATAGGAATTGGCAAAAATTTCATGACAAAGACACCAAAAGCAATTTCAACAAAAACAAAAATTGACAAATGGGACCTAATTAACACGCTTCTGCACAGGAAAAAACAAAAACAAAAACAAAAACAAAACAAAAACCTATTGACAGAGTAAATAGACAACCAACAGAATGGGAGAAAAGTTTTGCAAACTATGTCTCTGACAAAGGTCTAATATCCAGCATCTATAAGGAATTTAAACAAATTTACAACGAAAAAAAAACATTAAAAAGTGGGCAAAAGACATGCATAGACACTTTTCAAATGATACACATGCGGCCAACAAGCATACATAAAAAAAGCTCAACATCCCTACCATTAGAGAAATGCAAATCAAAACCACAGTGAAATACCATCTCACACCAGTCAAAATAGCTATTACTAAAGTCAACAAACAAACGAGCAACAACAACAACAAAAACAGACGTAGGCAAGGTTGCAGAGAAAAAGGAATGCTTATACACTGTTGGTGGGAATGTGAATTAGTTCAACAATTGTGAAAAGCAGTGTGGCAATTCCTCAAAGACCTAAAAATAAAAATAGCATTCAACCGAGCAATTTCATTACTTGGTATATACCCCCTCAAAATATAAATCATTCTAACAAAAAGATACATGTGCTAATATATTCATTGCAGCACTATTCACAATAGCAAAGATGTGGAATCAACCTAAATGCCCATCAGTGGTAGACTGGTTAAAGAAAGTGTGGTACATACACACCGTGAATTACTATGTAGCCATAAAATAGAATTAAATCATGTCAATTGAAAGAACATGGATGGAGCTAGAGGCTATTATCCTTAGAAAACTAACACAGGGACAGAAAGTCAAATACTGCACGTTCTCATCAATAAGTGGGAGTTAAGTGTTGAGGACACATGGATACATGGAGGGAGTAACAGACATTGGAGCCTACCGGAGGAAGGAGAGGATCAGAAAAAATAACTGATGGGTACTGGGCTTAATATCTGGGTAATGAAATAATCTGTGTAACAAACATCATGACACTAGTTTAACTTCATAACAAACCTGTATATGTTAAATTAAAAAAAAAAAACTGGTATCTAGAATACTTTCAAAATTCAATTAAAATTCAAAATTCAATTAAAATAAATAATAGACAAAATATCTAAAAATACAGTTTATAGAAGAGGAAATATAGATGACAAAGAAACACATAACAACATGTTTTAGGGAAATGCAAATTTAAACTACAATGAGATAGCACTACACACATTTCAAACTGGCTAAAATTAAAAGTTAAGTAGTGACAACAGCACACACACTTGTGAGGACGAAGAGAAATTGGGGGTCACACCCACCCTGCTACTAGCAATGTAAAATGGCCCAGCCACTCTGGAATACAATTAGGAAAATTTCTTCTGAAAGCAAACATGTAACTACCATACCACCCAGAAATTGCACTCTTGTGTATTCTAGAGACATAAAAGCTTATATTCACAGAAAATCTGTATGTAGATATTCATAGCAGCTTTATTTATAATAGGCCCAAACTGGAAACAACCCAGATGTCCTTCAGTGGGTGAATTATAAATAAACTGTGGTACATCAATACCAATAAAAATATGAATGAACTACTGATACACATAACATTTTGGATGCATCTCCAGAGAATTATACTAAGTGAGGAAAAAAGTCCCACATGGTTACATATGCATGATTCCATTTATATGTCATTCTTGAAATGACAAAATTATAAAAATAGAAGAGAGATTTGTGATTGACAGGGTTAGAGAAGGGGGAGTTGGGGAAGAAGTCTGGATGTGGCTATAAAAGAGCAACATGGGATTCTCATGGCTTTGGAAAGGCACTGTGTCAATATCAATATCCTGATTGTTTCTGTGCCCTAGTTTTATAAAGTTTCCAGGAGAAGAAATTGGGTAAAGCATACAGGGATCTCTCTGTATTATTTCTTGCAATTCTTGTGGATCGACAATGATTTCAAAATAAAAAGTTTAAGTGAAAGAAAGATAAAGGACACTGTCATTTTATTCTTCATCCAATGGAAACCTAGTCAGTCGCTGCTCCACTGAGAGGAGGAGTGAAATGACCTGACATGAGTTTTAGAACAATCCCTCTGGCTTCTGCAGGGGGCAATGGCGGAAGTGGGAATTCTGGGATAGAAGGTATGAAAAAAAATTCAAGATGGAGGTAAGGTTGGGTTGGACCAGGGATATCTTAGATATAGGTGAATTGTTTAGTTTCTAGACCCCTTTTGAACATAGAGCAGACAGCAATGGCTCATGGATTGCATTCGGGGTGCTAGACTCCCATAATTTTGCCTGTAGCTCATACTTCGTCACTTCTTCGTTTGTGCTATATTGCACAGCTCTCTTAAGTTCTAGTGCAGTTTACTTGTGCACCTTGACATTGGACATTAGCACTTCCTCCTGTCTTCTCCTGGCTAATTTCTACACACCCTTTAGGTCTCAGTCGAAGGTCATTTTGGTTTATTTGGATGAGGATCTTTTCATCAGCTTCGTTTTTAAACAGAATGTTTTATTTTATTTTTGCTGAGGCACCGACACAAGAACTGGATCTCAGTTCCTTACTTAGATGAGGAAGGATAATAATATCAGTTACTGATTGTGAAATCCCTTCTATGTTCCAGTTACTGTGCTGACTGTATTTTGCATATAATATCTCATTAAATTTTCAAGATACGGGAAACAACATGAGGAAAGTTTTAGAGTTAGGAAATCAAGGTTGATAACAGTGACATATCAGATGTTAGCCTCCTCTTCTAATTAGAAAGTATTTAATAACTAGCTTCATTTGGAGTCATTTGCTGTGTTGCAGGAATTATGACAAGTGCTTTATATGTATTATAGCAATTAGTCCTTGAAAGAAATTTATGAAATAAGTACTATTTTGATTTCACAGATGGGTAAACTAAGTCCTGGAGAGGCTAAATAACTTTCCTAAGGTGACATAGCTGTGAAGCGGTTAAGTCATAGAGCCAGCACTTATTAACTAAAGCCTATGGGCCTGAAAGCCAGCCTGTATTAACTTATAGCTTCAGGCTCGGTCCCACCACTCTCCCAGACCCACCCCTTAGGGGAGGGTTTCCTCCTTAGGTGTGGCTTTTGATTTTTCCATTTCTGTTGTTTACCCATCTGTTAACAAGCTTCCTGTCATCCCTTCAATTTTGCATTTCTCATTAATGGTCTAGTATAGGTTTCCCCCATACATATTCTCACACCTGTAGCCAGCATCACAGAAGGCCCTACCCTTACTTGTCTCTACTCGGATGAGTAATGACTTTTGAAAGCTGATTGGAAACAAATGTTTTATGTACTTTTTATTTCTGAAGATATTAAAGTTCACTTCAACACAAGCCCTCAGAATCATCTTGGATCTTAAAAGAGCAAGTTGGTAAACCGATCTTTACTTGTTTTAATTGATCCAGGAAACACCCTGTAACTTTCCAAATGAATAAAACAAGACACTTATCCCTACTTGATGACAACCCATCCTTTCAAACTGCTTTGCTTTTCTGGGACATTTGGCAGGGTTTGTCTCTACTGCAGCTTATTAGAAATCATTTCATTTTCTGTACTCAATGGCACTAACAGGTAAAGGGTAACTCCAACTGTGCATGGTGTTGACTTATGTATCTTTCAGATCTCAAGTATTCAAAGAAAATAAATAGGAAAACTGTTCTCTTTAGCGAATTAAGTATAATGGGCTCAGAATATATACATATATACACATGCACCATATATATAGTGTGTTATGTTTATATATATGTATATATTAATAGATATAAATATACATTTAATTGAGCTCATATTCTGCACTATAGCCCAATAACTATTCACACACACACACACACACACACACACACACACACGTATACGTATGAGCTCAATTAAATGATCCCTTCCAACATCTTCCTAGAAGAAGTTGCAGAGGCCTCCCAGATGATCAGCACCTTTCCACGCATCTTTTCTGAAAGTCCTATATCATGGGGGACTGAGTGTACAGTAATTGTTAAAATTCTTAAAAATGCAGTCTCTTTTTAAAAAAATTCTTGAAGAACAAAAAGCAGTACTTAACTGAAGAGCTTTGCAGATTGAAGTGATCTGAGGCTCTCCCAGACCTCTGCATTCCAGCCAACATATCTGTAGAGTCCTTTTTAAATCCATGTCTGCATCTTCATCTGGGGGCCCTCCAAATCATAACCACAGCCCATTCACATGGGAAGACCATTCTTTTCACCTTAATATTCCAACGCGTTCATACATTTTCCCATATGCACGATATCCTTCTGGGTACCACTGAGTCTCTTTGGGGCGGGGGACAAAGTCTAGGAGAGAGATGTGAAGTAAATTCTATTTTCTTTCTCCTAACAGTTAGTGATAATTTTCTCAGCAAGTGTGCCTTTGAGCATGAATGATGAGGAAGACAATTGAGTATCTTTAACAGCTGTTTTAGTGAGGACAATTCTATCTTGGAACTTCCTGCCAATGATCCAGGCTATTGTCACATCATCTGCCATAGCCTCTGTCACATAATCTAATCTTTTTCACAAAGTGACTGTCTTCAAAGAGCCTTTAAAAATAACTTAATTCCAGGATTGGCACCATTACAGAACTGAAGCACAGGTAACTGATACCACAGATTTACAAACTCATCCACATATTAGTCACACGTGAAAAGACATGAAATGTCTAATGAAAAGACAAATACAGTGAGTTTTCACATTGAAGAGCAATGAACTTGTAATGGAAATATTGTGTAAAAAATACTGCAGATCTATTTTCCCATAAAAAGGAGGTAGGAAAGACTCTTCTAGTCCAGAGACTGATACATAAAAATTACTCCTAGTGTTATAGTAATACCAAAGTTTCCTTTGCTTGAAACAACAATAGCAGATTATGGCAGCTAAGTCATTCATTGAGAATAGATAAATCTATGTTAGTGTTAAGGGCCAAGCCTATGAAGTTTCCCTGAAAAATCAACTCACTAAAGGCAGATTAGTTGAAGATAAGATATACAAATGTCTTTAATACATACACACAGGATTCTTCAGAACGAATACCCAAAGATGAGCAGAGATTGTCCATTTTTGCGCTTTGTTTCAACAAAATATGGACTGTTGTATTACTCTGTTTTCACACTGCTGGAAAGAACTGCCTGACACATGATGATTGCAGGTTTCTTCCTCGACATGTAGAAATTACAATTCAAAATGAGATTTGGGTGGGGATACAGAGTCAAACCATATCAACAAGTCATGTAGAAATCTGATTGGGCAAAAAGGGAAGGAGCTAATGCTAATAGACTGAGTGGGGAAACTCAGCAAGGCCTGTCTGTCTAGATTCTTCTTGGCCTCTCTGAGCAGCATCCCTTCCTTCTAGGTGGGTGGCAGGACTCCCTCTGGAATGGGGGTCTTATGACCTACAGTCAAACAAGGTAGTTTGGATAATTTATAGACAGTTTTTACACAGAAATGTGGGGAGAAAGTTGGAATAATAATTTTAAGTTTTATGGCTGGCTTTGGGGAAAAGAGATTCTGGTTTTTATGACCTAGCCTTGAGAAAAAATGGGGTCCTAGTCTCTGTGTCTGGACTCTGGGGAGAGTGAGACTAAGAGAAAGGAGGGCAGAAGGTCAGAGAGAAATTCTGCTTCTGAGGCCTTTGGGTATTGTCTTCTGAGCCCCAACATTGGTGAGAGAGAACTAGGTATAACTTAATCTATAATTTATTTAAGCAAAAACAGTTACAATAACGCATGAACACTAAATACGAGATTTCTGTGTATAAACTTTTGATTCCTCTCTGTGGATTAGATGAATGATAGTATCAGGTCATTTAACTGATTTTTATTCATATGGTTTAAGTCATTTTCATGAATGTAATATAATATTCTAGGGTATAATTACAGACAATGTGGGCCTACTTTTCTTTCATTGATGGAAGAGTTACACCCAATATTTATTAAAGACTTCATGTGAAAGTGGAGTGAACCGTGCTCTCAGAATGAAAATTTTCCTTTAGGCCTAGGAGACAATCATGACGATTTTCTATAATTCAAACTTTTATGCTTAATGAAACATCAATTTCCTCTTCTATGCAGAAAAGGATAACTAAATGTGAGGAACAGCCTTTGAGAACTTATTTTAAAACACAGATAATGCAGAGTTGCATAAACCCTCTATCATCTTTTCTTTTTGTGCTTATTCAGTTCTTGTCTAAGAAAAGGTTGTGCTCACTTTGTGGGTAATATTAGATACGGGAGTAGGGGAAGTTCGTAATCTACATACCAGACTACATGAATTTCAACAGCTATAGTTTTAGTGGTTAGTGCTTATGCAAACACTGCATTAAGTCACTTGGCAGACAAGAGTTAAGAATTTATATTGTTATGAAAATAGCAGCTCAAACAGAAAAAGCACTAATATAATCAATATTTAGCAGCTACACTTTTTTAAAACTACAGCTACCTGGTGAAAAATATTGGTGATAACATATCACATTATAAGCATCATCTTTAAATGTTCTGTGATATTTCTCTGGGGTTTAAAATAGATTGGTTTTCTTAGAGAATGTCTGAAAAGGTTAAAGGCTCTCTCAGGAAAAATACTTAAACATTGTGTTTAACAAAAAAATAAAAGCAGTACACTGTCTAGATTGAAGATGGTTAAAGGTGGTTCAACACCCTTCATAACTGAATTCAACAAATATATATTTTAAATGGATCTAAATATCTTATGTTTAAATAAGCATAACTGAAGATAGAATTTCGGGTAAATTAAAGAGTAAAAAACAAAAGCACCACAACCAGTTTCACAGGCACTGATACTGGCAAAGAAAATTTATGATTATTTAAGTAATTTTAGAATGAGTAAGGAGTTTCAAAGCAGAAAAGTGGTAGCAGAAAACGAAAGAGAATTATTATTCTATTTGATTAAAAATTAACCATTTCTATATATCAAAAACTTTCATAAACAAATGTAGGTCACAAATTAAAAATCAGGCTATAATCGTGACAAATATAAAGAAGGCCTAACATCTAGTAAATCAATTTAAAAAATCACTAATACCTTGGGAGGAAAGGATATGGACCACTAATTCTCCTCACTCTGTATTTGATGGAAATAGTAATATTTGACCTCATATATGCTCAGTTTCTTACAGGCTTTAAACACCCCTACCCAAATCTGAGCTACAGCTACCAGAACTCCTTCCTCCTCACTACTGGATGACAAAGAAACAGGCCTTTCCTCACACAGACATGAAACAAACAAACAAATAAACAAATAAACTAAACCAATCAGAAAAATGGTTTAGGAACCTGCACATACATTTATTTGATTCTTTGTTTCATGTCACATTATTAGAAGTCATTTTGTGTGTGATTCATCTTCACAAATAATCTTGTTTCTTTTCTTTTTTTTTTTTTTTTTTAAAAAAAAAGGACCTTCAAGCATACATTATTAGAGTTACAGGTATTGACTGGTGAAAACCCATTATTTCCCTTGTAAGCATACACAACTGGGAAGCCAGTTGCCTTTGGCCAAATAATCCACATCCTAACCTCTGGAATTGTGGAGTCTCCTCTCCCTGGTGCTATTCAGCTTCCATCTCAGTAACTTCACTATGCTTCCAGACCCTTTAATCCCTACATAACTTAGCAGGCATGGTTGAAAAGAAATAAATCCAATTCCTTTATCAGATAATATTACGTGCCACTCTCTGTGATGGAGCAGCCTTGACCCATCTTAAGATTGCTCGGCTTCTATTTTGTGGCAGGCTCATCCAAATAGGACTGTTATTATTTATCCCATTTTCGGCATGATTTTTCTTCTTTTGTCAGCCAAGGATCTGTTTCTAGTTTTTTCTCTCTCTACTTCCATGAAGCTGACTTGCTTGCAATTCTCTCTACGAAGTCAATGAAAATTTCATGCTCATAGCGGTGGCTGGGGGGCAAAGAGCACCACAAGAAATCAGCAAAGAATATACAAGCACATATCAATAACATCAGAGCGTTAATACCTTCTCTTGGCTAAGTGGTTTGCAAGAGCCTACTTAAAGTGATTATTTTAAAAAAAAATCACCATGTATAGCTTCTATACACTATACTTTCTAAAATGATTATTTTTAATATTATAAAGATATGGACAAAGACTATATTCTTTCAGAAAACATTATCAGAATAAGTTTCTTGTTGTTGTTAAGACTCAAGCTTAAATGATGTAACATTTATTTGCGTGCTTGCACTAAGAAGCCAAATATGTAATACTCAAAGAGTAACCTCAAAAGACTTGTTAGGCTCAATATAACTAGTTTCCATCATTTAGATTCCAAGTCTAACCATTCTTTCCTACGCCATATCTCTGGCAGATAAGGTTAGTGATTTCCCTCACAGGATTCATGACTCAAGGCTCCCCTCAGAGTTCTTGCATTTTAGGTCCATAGCTTTGGGGTAAAAAGCATGAGAACCTGGAGCCAGTCCATTTTTCTCCAGATTCCCATGGAGCCAAATAGCAGAAGCCAGTACTGCCATTTACTAACTTTGTCACCAACAGCAAGTCATTTTTCTTTAGGCTCTTTTCCCTGTCTCTAAAATGGAGATAACCTTAGTGTCTACCTCCTGTGACTGTAATGAGTATTCAGTGAGGGACTATATAGCCAAGCACTGCAAACAGTGCCTGCATGTGGTGAGGTCAATCATTATGGTCAATAATAACCTCATTATTCTTTACCCACTTTCCTACTAGAGACTTCTCTCAGGAGTTGTGTACAGTGGTGGAGGAGGAACTGTACCTGCCCGTGAATATCCGGTGTGCTAAAGTCCAAACACAATAGCAATTTCTGGTTTTATAGACCTGGCAGAAGCTTTCCAGTCTTCAGCTAAGACTGTGGTCTCTCTCTGTTGCTGAGAATGCTGTCCGCTGGTACTGCTGTTTGCCTCAACAGCCATGCCTTGCTCTCTAGAGTAACCTACATGTTAGGGAATGGTTTTACCCTCTAAGGACAATAGTTTATGCCATTGAAAAAAAAAAAGTCTGGGCAAAGTGTTTAAGCAGCTTGTCTGAGGCAGCCTGTACCATAACAGTCAAAATTGCTATAACTATATAACTATAATTAGAGAGTACTCACACTGTTCTAGGCCCTTTGCTAAGTGCTTTACAGATGCTCTCTTAAGTAATCATTTTCACAAGTCATCTAGGTGGATATTACTATTGTTGATGTTTTATAGATGAAAAAACTAAGACAGAAAAATAAGATAATTCTGCTAAAAACAAACAGCTATTAATTCAATGCTCAAGCCAGGAAAAGAATTTAGATATAACTTTAAAATCAAGACTATAAGGCCATACCGCATTGGATATGTATAATGGGATTCCTATGGGCACGGTGTGTTTCTCCTCCACAATTTTCCATGAACACCAAATAGAAAGACATATATACCTGAGAGGCTATTGGTTATTGACATTATTTTCGATTTCTTAAGATGTTCCTCCCAGAATTGAGGAATTTCTGGTTGTACACCTTTCCAGTTATATTTGATTTTCCCAAAATGCCCTTCAAAGTGGTTATACTAAATTCTAATTATATTTGCCACGTTTGAGAGTCACAGGGAGAAAAGAGATATCACCTGATATCTCTATATCTCTTTCTTTCCCATGAAATCTTTTCTACATCTTTTAACCACTGTGTGTTCTTCTTTTGCTACATGGTTAATACGTTCATCCTCAGGTTTCCACCTACTCTTTCTCATCTGTGGAATGTATAACAGCACACATAAATAGAACTAATATTTCCTGAAAGATGGAAAAACAAGCTAAGCTCCAAATTCATTTTCTTTCCCATAGGAATAATCAGGGTTTTATTATTATTTGTATTAGGTGTTCTTATTAGATTACAAACTGAGAATGTAAAGTTCAAGAAAATAATTTCTGGAGAAACTTTATTATATTCTCCAACCATGTCCCAAGGTATTTAATGAAACTTTTCAATGCCTTGGAAACAGTAAGAATAAAATTATATTTGAGTCATTTTTCTACCTTTTCTTTTTTCTCTTCATTTCTATGAACCTCGGGGATGAGCAGTTGCCTTCCGGCCAGAGAACTTTTGTATTATCAGTGCAACCTTTTCATTTTGACTTCGTCTTAAGGGTGAGATTTAAAATCCAAACACTAACTAAGAAACAGGAGAGAAAATGTATATATTTTTATATACACAGTTACTTTCCTTATTACATGCTGTGTATTTTATTGTTTCTACTTTTGCATTTTCCAGTTTCTCAACTTCATTCCGCAATTGGATTTGACGTTGCTTCTGTTTAATTCTGGAGTTTAAACCTCTGCCATTACTCTACTCCGCAGAAAATAGATGAAGAAAATAGTTCAAAAACTACACCTGTACTCGATATGTGTTGTGATTAAAATACTGTCTGATTCTCCACCTGGAGCCTATGTGTCCTTGGAGTGACTCGGAAGTGTGCCAGGAGGAAGTACATGTACTCATTGATGGTCTGGAAACACCACTTCAACTCTGGAGCCCAAAGCTTCCATAAAGCAGCAAACTCAAAAGGAAGGTTGGAATTAATGGGTCCTGACCCTAATGAGACAATTCTCCAGGTAGGCTGCTTCCCCTCCTGTTCTGTCGCTGGACAAACTCTTGCTACCAGCGTATCTCTACAATCCACACCTTTCTCCATGCCTCCTTCCTCCTTCCTTTTTTATGCAGGTATCTTTTTTTTTTGAGACAGAGGCTCTCCCTGTCACCCAGGCTGGAGTACAATGGCATGATCTTGGCTCACTGCAACCTCCATCTCCCTGGTTCAAACGTTTCTCCTCCCTCAGCCTCCTGAGTAGCTGGGATTACAGGTGTGCACCACCACACCCGGCTAATTTCTTGTATCTTTATTAGAGACGAGATTTCCCCATGTTGGCCAGGCTGGTCTCGAACTCCTGACCTTGTGATCTTCCCGCCTCGGCCTCCAAAGTGCTGGAATTACAGGCATGAGCCACTGTACCCAGCTGCAAGTATCTTCTACCAGGAACCAACCGTTCTTGCTGTGGTGATGTGTAGGATGTGCAAGTGTGTTGAGAAGGATATGTGACAAGTCAACCCTACCAAAGCTGTGGTCTGCACTATCCAGATAGTATGGCCAGTTAGGAAGTAAGCATACAAAAACTTCAACATTGAATACATTTTATCTTTTCCAAAAAATTTTTCTTTGGAAGATATCAGATACTTTCAAAATATGAAGGCAGGTATTGTGGAAACCTAAAGCACGTTCTTGTGATTATTCTCACAGAGAAAGTCAGCATCCTTCAAAGACAGAAGCAGTTTTTGGAAATAGCCAAATCCATTTAGAGTCATGCACAGTGATCAAGGAGTGTAATTCTGCAAGGAATCAAAAACAAGGAACTAATTCCAAGAAACGAAACTGTTTTTGGACTGGGGGTATAAAATACACGTGACAGAAGATAGAGTTCTCTTCATTTTCATGGGACATGATCCAATCATTTGGGTGGTGTGTGTGCAAGTATGTCTATAAAGTGAATGGGTAGAAACATGTAGATGGCTACTATGGTCATTCAATGTTTTCTAGAGGACATCTTGATCAGTACCCTCCTCTTATGCTTTAGCGACATGGTACAGGGCTTTCTGCTCTCCAATAGTGTTGGTTCCTACAGAGGATGTTCCTCTGATTTGCCATTACTATACCCTCTTTCTAGTTCACCCCAATGCCTCATGCACCAGCGCTACTTGGTGAGTATTTGTGTGAATGACCAATTAAATGAATGTGTGACGTGCTCTTATTTTCCTGACTGCAGCTCCATGCTCCTGAGTGTATTTCTCATTCATTACATTTGATGACCTCAAGTGTTGATTTCTGTATTTCCCACCCTGTATGTGTGTATCTACCCTATAGGTAGGTTTCATGCCCCATGTATGAACTGTTTGATCTCTGTGTGAACTGTTTGATCTCTATGCTCTGGAGTCGACTCCCCAGAGAACATAGCAGAAGTATCTCAGTGAACTTTTGCTGTTTTATATATTACAACCATTCTGAAGAAAAACAAATAGAATTTTGTAACTGACTGGATACAAGGAATAAGCTTGCATATCTTAGATCTTGTAGAGCAGTTGATTTCTTCATCATTCTTTGTGTAAGTAATCATGTTCTGCCTTAGTGTGACTATGCAACTAGGCACAAAATGCTGTCCAAACTTCATGATCAACCTGTCATTTCCTGGCCAAGACTTTCCCTATATTCTATTCTAGAGGGTGTTGTACAATAATGGGTAAACCTACTAACTTTGAAATAAAAGAAAATAAAGTTGTAGGTCTTAGATCTATCTCTCACTAAGTAACAAGATTTTTGGTGGGGGTCTAATTAAGCTTCAGTGTCTCTTCCCAAACTTGATGTTTATCTACCTCTCAGAGATGGTCTATGTTTGGGATAAAGTAATGCCTATAAAAGGCTTTTTTGGGTATCTGGCACCTTATACACTCAATAGCTCAACACATCACTTCGTTTTAATTATAGCTGTTTTTCTGTAGAGCAAGAAATTCAAATCTTCTCCATGATTTTCAAACTTCTCTCCTTGAGAAGACAATCTTATTGATCAAGAAAAGTGGAAGATTTTATTTAAAAAATTTCTAAATTTCCACTCCCATTTCCTTAATAATTATTTTTACTCACACAAATTATTCCTCTCTCCCTCCTGTTCTCAGGGAGGTGTATCTACTGCTTTCTAAGTACTTGCTCTTTGAATTCCTTTCTTGCTGTCTTCCCAGAAATCTCTTTATGTTGTCCTTTCTCTCTTCTTCCTAATGTCATTTAAATGCATGCAATGTCTTTTCTGACCTAAAAGTTCTTGTTTTGATCCTTCTTTCCCCTTAATCTAGCTCTGATTAAACAGCTGGACATTTAGGTGGAGTTGTGTGTGCTTGATTTTCCTCTTTCCATCTGCACTTCAGCTCATTACCTTCTGCCTCCTGCCTTATCATGCCTTGAAGCTGCTCTTACCCACACCACTAAAGACCTTCCTGGCTACAGGAAATTGCCACAAAGTAAGAACACCAGCTGTGGAGCCCGCTACTTGGATCTGAACTCTGCCTCCAACACTTGCCAGCTCTGTCACCTTGGAAGGGTGACAAACTCTCTATACCTTAGTGTCCTGGTCCATAAAATGGGAATAAAATTACCTCCTACATCTGTTTGGAAGATGACTGAGTGAATTAGTATAAAGTACAGCTAATAGGTCAGCGAACTTTGGCTAGCCTGTTGACTGTTTTTGCAAATAAAGTTTTATTGGGACATAGCAGAACTCGCTCCTGTGTGGATTTCCAGTGGCTTTTTCTGCACTGTAAGGGCAGAGGTGCCCTTACACACTGCCCACAAAGCCCAAAATATTTGCTAGCTGGCTCTCTATGGAAAAGTCTGCTGAACCCTGGCTTGGAACAAAACCTGGCATATGATAAGCACTAAAGAATGTTTGATAATATTAGAACTCAAGCTTTAATAATACTTGTTGCACATGACCACTTTTTTCATCTGCCATGACACCCTGATTTTTTGGCATTTTCATTTCTTCCTTTACCTGATCTTTTTAGCTTCCTAAGGGACTTCGTTTCCTCTTTTCTTTGAGAGATCTTAGTGTTTCTTGGATCCTCGATCATTCTTGTTATCAGCTTTGTTACGACTGTCCTTATGGAATTTGATCAATCTCTTCCTGCCCAATAACAACTATGCTCATGTCTTTTAGTCTCTATGCTGAATGTTGACAGGTCTCTGTCTCCAGTCCAAATCTTTCTCTTGGCCTTTAGACCTATTTATCCAAATTAGTTTTCTCCACTTGGATCAACTAAAAACCCTTTCATATTTGATATGTCCAAAGCTTAACAAATAATATTTTTCCTTAACTTGTTCCTCAACTTACCCTGGTGAATGGCTGCTGCATTCTATGTATACCTCCAGCCATTTTATGACATTGAATGCAGAGTGTTATTTCTAAAGAGTGACACCTGTAGCATTCCTATGACTTCTCATAACTCTTAGGATAAAAATAAAAACTGCTGTAGCATATTTTTTTTTCTTGAGACAGAGTCTCACTCTGTTACTCAGGCTGGAGTGCACTGGTATGATTTTGGCTCACTGCAACCTCCACCTCCTGGGTTCATCTAATTCTCCTGTCTCAGCCTCCTGGTACTGGGACTGCAGGTGCCCAGCTAATTTCTGTATTTTTAGTAGAGACGGGGTTTTACCATAATGGTCAGGCTGGTCTTGAACTCCTAACCTCTGGTGATCCACCTTCCTCAACCTCCCAAAGTGCTGGGATTACGGGCATGAGCCACTGAACCCAGCCATTTTAACATTATCAATTTCTAGCATCCTTCTTCTTTTTTGTAATCCTAGTCACAGTGAAACTTGAAAATGTCATTTTCCCTCTTGCTTCTGGAACACACAGACACCGCTGCCTCTGTCCTCCCTTCCACCAGCAGCCTTCCTCCCACCATCCATCCAATACATATAGCTGGACTAAAGATCTTCAAGATAGTCAATGTTCTTATTTCCTTATTAACAGAGCCCCTGATTTTGTTCCTGGTTACAAAATACCCAACTTAAAACAAAATAATAAGCAACAATTAGGGGTGGCTATGTGATAAATAAGGCATGTGCTTATGATTTCCGTGTAAGTTTTGTTTTCCCGATATGGCTGCCATGCTGCTGCTTCCTGCCTGGAATACAGACAAAATGCTTGGAGCTGCAACAGTCATCTCAACTCTCAGATAATTGGAGTTATAGTAAAGGTTTCATCATCATTGCCAGTCTTACTGCCAAATCATTCTTTACAAGCATATTAAGAATGTTGACTAGGAAATACTTCTATTAGGTTGGTGCAAAAGTAATCGTATTTTTTTGCCATTGAAAGTAATGACAAAAAAGTGATTAATTCTTCTCCAACCTAATAGTAGGGAGTGCTCAATCAAGGTATTGAAATATTTGCTCATTACTTTCTAAAGGATTCTGGGTTTCACATTAGAACATCTTCCCTCGGACACACAGACAGCAACAACAGTAACAACTACATGCAATAAGAAGCATGTTCTTTGTGTACTTGTGTGTGTGTGTGTGTGTGTGTGTGAGAGAGAGAGAGAGAGAGAGAGATGGAGTTTCACTCTTGTTGCTCAGGCTGGAGTGCAATGTGCAATCTCGGCTCACTGCAACCTCCACCTCCCAGGTTCAAGTGCTTTTCCTGCCTCAGCCTCCTGAGTAGCTGGGATTGCAGGCATGTGCCACAAGCGCAGCCAATTTTTATATTTTTAGCAGAGACACGGTTGGTCCAGCTGGTCTCTAATCCCCGATCTCAGGTTATCTTCCTGCCTTGGCCTCCCAAAGTGCTGGAATTACAGGCGTGAGCCACCATGCCCAGCCAAGAAGCATATTCTTTTAAAGAACTGTTGGGCAGTTCTTTATCTTGTGCCAGTTTTCAATGGGAATGCTTCCAGCTTTTGCCCATTTGGCATGATATTGGCTATGGATTTGTCATAAATAGCTCTTAGTATTTTGAGGGATGTTCCATCAATACCTAGTTTATTGACAGTTTCTATCATAAAGTGATGTTGAATTTTACCAAAGGCCTTTTCTGCATCTATTGAGATAATAATGTGGTTTTTGTCATTGGTTCTGTTTATGTGATGGATTACATTTATTGATGTGTATATGTTGAACCAGCCTTGTATCCTAGGGATGCAGCTGACTTGATTGTAATGGAAAAGCTTTTGGATGTGCTGCTGGATTTCCTCTCTCATCACTCCTATTCAACATAGTATTGGAAATTCTGGCCAGGACAATCAGGCAAGAGAAAAAAAATAAAGCATATTCAAATAGGAATAGAGAAAGTCAAATGATCTGTTTGCAGAAGACATGATGTTATATTTAGAAAACCACATTGTCTTAGACCAAAAACTGCTTAAGCTCATAAGCAACTTCAGCATAGTCTCAGGATACAAAACCACTGTGCAAAAATCACAAGCATTCCTATACACCAACAATAGACAAGCAGAGAGTCAAATCATGAATCAACTCCCATTCACAATTGCTACAAAGACAATAAAATAACTAGGAATACAGCTAACAAGGGTTGTGAAGAAACTCTTCTAGGAGAACCACAAATCACTGTTCAAGGAAATTGGAGAGGACACAAACCAATGGAAAAAAATATTCCATCCTTATGGATAGGAAGAATCAATATCGTGAAAATGGCCACACTGCCCAAAGTAATTTATACATTAAATGCTACTCCTGTCAAACTACCACTGACATTCTTCATAGAATTAGAAAAAACTCCTTTAAATTTCTCATGGAGCAAAAAAAAAAAAAAAAAAAAAAAATCCAGTATAGCCAAGACAATCCTAAGCAAAAATAACAAAGCTGAAGGCATCATGCTACCTGACTTCAAACTATACTACAAGGCCACAGTAACCAAAACAGCATGGTACTGGTACCAAATCAGACATATAGACCAATGGAACAGAACAGAGACCTCAGAAATAACACCACACATCTACAACCATCTGATCTTAGACAAACCTGACAAAAACAAGCAATGGGAAAAATATTCTCTATTTAATAAATGATGCTAGGAAAACGGGATAGCCATACACAGAAAACAGAAATTGGAACCCCTCCTCACACCTTATACAGAAACTAACTCCAGATGGATTAAAGACTTAAATGTAAAACCAAAAACCATTAAAACTCTGGAAGATAACCTAGGCAATGCTATTCAGGACATAGGCATGGTCAAAGATTTCATGATAAAAATGTGAAAAGCAATGGCAACGAAGGCCAAAATTGACAAATGTGATCTAATTAAACTAAAGAGCTTCTGCACAGCAAAAGAAACTATCATCAGAGTGAACGTGCAACCTACAAAATGGAATAACATTTTTGCAATCTACCCAGCTGACAAAGGTCTAACACCCAGAATCTACAAGGATCTTAAACAAATTTATAACAAATAAAACACTATCAAAAAGTGGGCAGAAGGCATGAACAGACACTTCTCAAGGAAAACATTTATGCAGGCAACAAACATGAAAAAAAAGCTTAACATCACTGATCATTAGATAAATTCAAATCAAAGCCAAAATTTGAGACCATATCACCCCAGTCAGAATGGGCATTATTAATAGTCAAGAAACAATAGATGCTAGTGAGGCTGTGGTGAAATAGGAACACTTTTACATTGTTGTTGGGGATGTAAACTAATTTGACCATTGTGGAAAAAAGTGGCAACACTCAAGGATCTAGAACCAGAAATACCATTTGACCTGGCAATCTCATTACTGGATATATACCCAAAGAACTATAAATAATTCTATTATAAAGACACATGCACACTTATGTTTATTGCAGCAGTATTTACAATAGCAAAGACATGGAACCAACCCAAATGCCCGTCAATGATAGACTGGATAAATAAAATGTGGTACATACACACCATAGAATACTATGCAGCCATAAAAAGGAATGAGATCATGTCATTAGCAGGGAAATGGATGAAGCTGGAAGTCATCATCCTCAGCGAACTGATACAGGAACAAAAAAACAAATACAACAAATTTTCACTCATAAGTGAGTTGAATAATGAGAACACATGGATACAGAGAGGGGAAT
Source organism: Cacajao melanocephalus (assembly GCA_963573385.1). Lineage (NCBI taxonomy): Eukaryota > Metazoa > Chordata > Mammalia > Primates > Pitheciidae > Cacajao > Cacajao melanocephalus. The sequence goes on along the minus strand of CAUYLG010006678.1, from coordinate 38,758 downwards.
AACACACACTGGGGCCTGTTGGGGGGTAGAGGGAACGGGGAGAAAGAGCATCAGGACAAATAGCTAATGCACGTGGGACTTAAAACCTAGATGACTGGTTGATAGTTTCAGCAAACCACCTTGACATATGTATACCTATGTAACAAACCTACATGTTCTGCACACGTTTACTGGAACTTAAAGTAAAATAATTAAAAAAAAGAACTGTTGGAACCCTCTTACTCACTATTTGTTTTTTATACTAGAGATTAGCAATTTTTAATCTCATTAGCAGATAGGATAATGGCAATAATTGTTTTTTATTAATCATCATTTTATATACATCATATTAGATTATTGCAGCAATCTCATATAGTAGGTATTGTTACAGCCATTAGATAGATAAAGAGACTGAGCCCAAAATAAATAAAATCATATGTCCCAGTGTGTTTAATTTGTAACTACCAGAATTAAGATTTAAACACACACTGAAAACTTCTGCTCCTGAAACCCGTGGCATTAACCACGTTCCTTCATTGATTTCCAAGCTTGTCACAGAACACATTGGCAAGCCTAGGTATTATCTTATTTTGCATTTGCCTTGCCTTCTATCCTCATGTTGTAAACAATGTTTTTCTAAATGTTGCATTTTTTACTTCTGGGTCTAGCACATAGGTGGTAAATAAAAACTTATTGATTCATTTGTTCTAGAGCAAGAGTATCTCATCCGCCACTCTTTGTACCTACCCCAATATGAGTGGAACATGGCCTGGTATTATAAAACACTTGTATTCATTGGCTTTTGGCAACTCCTCTAAATCACTCCCTCTCTCTTGCATTCTGTTCAGCTTGTAGATACTGCTTTGCTTTTTTTTTTTTTTTTCTTTTCTTGGCTGAATCAACATGTGAACCTCATTTTGCAGGATTTGTTAAAAATATAATTAAAATGTTGTAGAAAGGTTTTGGCCAAATTGGCCTGGATCCTAGAACCCACTCTAAGCAAAACCTCAAGGAATATACGTTCATAGAAAAGGTTTTCTCTCTGGGATTCCCTCCCACATGCGTTAACCTGATATTTTGCTTATTCTGCTATGAAATTCCTCAGAGAAGTGAAACAGTAGCTTGCCTCATTAAGACTCATCATTTACAAGATGTTGACAAATGTTGGCATTTATCCTGTTAACATAATAAATGTGAGAAAAATGACCATTTGGCATAGATAGTTCCATGCAAAATGCAAGCATGGTTAAGAATGAGGATGATTTGTTATGTCTAAGCAGCATCGCTCAGTGCTACATATTGGGGTAAATATGTTTTGGAAATAATAATCATTTCTTCTTTGCCCCACAAATATGATTTTTCTTTTTTTTCAGTGGGCAGGCAGGGTAGTTCAAGATATAATCTAAAGTAGAACTCAGAAAAACATCTATATAAATCTTGTTTGTTTATTTTTCTTCACTTTAATAAACTTTTGAATTTTTCGCCCTTTGGGAACCAAGCTATTATTTTTGCTTAATGTTTTAATGCTTAGTTGTACTTTTCATACCATACGTGGTTATCTGACACTTGCACATTTTTATGCTTCAACGTTATATACCTTTAATTTTAAAGCAAAATAAGTGACAGAAAAATAAGTATGAAAAAAACAACTTACAAGAACTAGTTTGTTTGTTTTTTTTTAATGGAAATGATTTAATCTCTATCAATGAAAACATGTTGAGAATTTCATTTATTTAGATTTAAGGAATTTGAATTTGACAACAAGCTTCTAGGATTGTGTATAAGCTTGTACACACATACACACACACATATTAGGAAAGAGACAAGTAGCCCTTGACCTCCAGAAGCTGGCCCAGCACTCAAAGCCAGCCTTCAGTATTTGGTGGAACAAGATTTCAGAAAACATCATCAGACAAGGCTGTTCCATGATGGATTGGTACAAACACAAGATAACTTCAGCATCATGGTTGAACACAGACATCATCATAAACATTGTCTAACCCACAATAATGACCAAGCATCCGCTTCACCTGGCTTGTATGAGTGACTACTGACTCTTGAATAATTAAGTGCACCTTTACCTTTATTTAGTTTTCCCTCTTTCTACAAAAGATTTGTTAAGACACCCAATCACAGAATTACTCTGGCTTTCTGACAGCACCCAATCCATTACCAAGCCCCACTTGCTGGAACTCACCCCAATGTCACCTAATCTGAACTTGAATTATCTCTTTTTTAAAAAAAACTCTAAGTTCAGGGGTACATGTGCAGGTTTGTTATTCTGGTAAACTTGTGTCATGGTGGCTTGTTGTACAGATTATTTCATCACCCAGGTATTAAGCCTCTTACCTATTAGTTGTTCTTCTGATCTTCTCCCTCCTCCCACCATCATCCTCTGAAAGGCCCCGGTGTCTGTTGTTCCCCTCTATGTATTCGTGTATTGCCATCATTTAGCTCCCCAAACCACAGCTCCAAGAAATCAGAGACGACACAAACAAATGGAAAAACATTCCAAACTCATGGATAGGAAGAATCAATATTGATAAAATGGCCATACTGACAAAAGCAATTTATAGATTCAATGATATTCTGATTAAACTACGATTGACATATAACCCTTTTCTAATACCTCCACAACTGAGACATTCCATGGTTTCATGTAGTGTGCATTCTCTCTCTCTGCAATGAGTAATATATACAAATTGTCAAATATAGGTAGGTGTTCTCTTGGTCATCTTGGATTGGAGTGCATTAGTAATACATAAATGATAACACAATCATATTAATTAGAAACACAGGCTATCATAGAAGAACCACTTTAAAATTAAATGTATATATTTGAAAATGTTTCTTCCCCCAAATTTTTTAGCCTGTTTTTATAATTATTCCATGAGGCATGTATTGATATAATAGTTTAACATACAGATTATGATGAAAACAGTTTACATTGATAAGTAGCAAAGTTTCAGTGTGAATCCAGGTTTTCTGACTCCTCCCACCAATCATCATCTTAACATACAGAAATTCATCAAGCACTGTCCAGTTTCTTAATGCTTCTGGAAAATTATCCATTTAGATGTCTATGTTTCCAACAGATTAGATAGAAACTCCCACAAGGCAGGGGCTAACTCCAGTGGATTTGTATTTGACTATTCCTAAGGCACATATAAGGTACCCAATAACTTTTTGCGTAAGTCAACCAAGGAATGAGTCAGAGATGGAAGTTATTCCTACTGACAAAAGGAGCAAAGTTCTGTGGGATCTAGAAAACCAGATTCTTCTCAAGTTCAGATCAGAAAGTAATTGTATTAGCAAACTTCTCTGTCCTAGTAACTATTCGGAGACAGAATCATTGTTTCTGTGGGGGAACTTGAACCAGTTAGAAAGGGTTCCACTCACAATCTGAAATTCCAGTGCCAGCCAGGTGGGCTACCAAAACCAAAGGTTTGAAACAGGGGTGCGATGGTGACTCACGCAAAATCTTCTAAAATCTGACTTCTCAGATGTAAGAAAATGAAGAAAATTCAAAAATATAGGAAAATCAGTACTGGAAATTAGGGGAGAGGTATAATCCAAATGTATAGCACATTTGAAAATGCCTGTTAGACTGAGGGGGTGAGATTAAAGAAAGACATGAGACCAACTTGTCATTTACCTCCCTGTTAAAATAACAACCCCAATGAAAAGTACACAGAGGGTGCTTGGGACCCCAGGCACATAGCTTAGTTTAGAGGGGCAAGGATGGAAGAGAAAGTACATTTTAGGATAAACAAGGAAATGTCCACACATAAATATTGGTGATATCTCTGATACAGTGATCAGAATGTTAAGGACACAGGTATCATCAAGATAATGTATCAATGTAGAATTACTGTTAAGATGACTTAGGGAAAATATACTTACTCTATGATTACGCCTATTTAAATACACAAACAGGTAAGAACAAAGTAAATTGACATAATAATAGTACTTCCATTTGGCTGATGGTGATATAGGAAAATTATGCAATAAGCATGACATAAATTAAAATGTCATATAAATCCTATGAAGAATTCCAGTCCAGGTATTACTGCCTTCCTTTAAAATGTAACCTCTACCTCAACTCCTGCCTGCCAGAGGTAGCATTAGCCACAGAAAGTGAGCTGGAGGCAGAGCAGTGGCTGGGTTCAGTGGGGCTGCTTCTCTGACTTCACTGGACCTTGCCTTCCTCTCCCCTTCTCATTTTGCTTGGCCCTCTCCATGCTTAGACTTAAAGCATCTGTCAACCCATGCCTTTTCTTCCTGCCCACCTCTGTCTTCTGGCTCACAGCTTCTCTCTTCTGTGAAGCTAAGGTAGCTGTCCCTTGGCTCATCCTTGGAAAGCTGTTTGGGGAAGGACTGCTTCTCTCTTTCTAAGCCTGGATTCTTCCCTTTCCACATTCATCCCAGCAGGTTGGGATAAAGCCACTTGCATTAGAAAAGAAATGACATTGCCTGCTGGTCTCAAACATGGAGTAATTACATCACTTTCTAAAAGATCTGCAAATCTCATTGAGATAGACATGCCACCTAAATATAGACATATAAGTCATTTCATGGTACTATTGCAAGAAGTCCTTAAATTTATAACATTTTCAAAATTGAGATAATCTCACAGTACCTGAATATTATTACAATTTAAGTCTTAAAAAATTGGCATACATTTTTGGATATACTAAAGAATATACAGAAAATCACGATCAGAAAGAGATATAAAAGGATTTTTTTAACTATTAATGTCCCTTATAATAAAACATATGACAAATTAAAATAGAGTAGTTGTAATATAAATATATGATTTCTAATTTAAATAATATTTGATCCAAAAATTTGAAGAAACATAGCAATAGGCCTAATACTGTTTAGCTGTGATCCCACCCAAATCTCATCTTGAGTTGTAGTTCCCATAATCCCCATGTGTCATGGGAGGGACCCAACTGGAGGTAATTTAATTATAGGGCAGCTACTCTCATGCTGTTCTTGTGGTGGTAAGTGAGTTCTCATGAAATCGGATGAAACAATCTTTAAATAAATCTGAACAGGTAATACAAAGGTGCTTTCCCCCTTTGCTGGGCACTTCTTCTTCCTGCCATCCAGGAAAGGATGTGTTTGCTTCCCCTTCTGCCTTGACTGTAAGTTCCCTGAGGCCTCCCCAGCCATATGGAACTGTGAGTCAATTAAATCTATTTTTTTTTTTATAAATTACCCAGTCTTTACCAGTTCTTTATAGCAGCATGAGCATGGATTAAGGCCCATTCAATGTTTATCTTACGGTATTTTAGCATGCCTAGGGTTAGATTGTAAAAATATTCCAATACCATCACTGTTTAAATGATGTTACTGTTGTCCAGGATGTATACACGTTTTGTCAATAACACTTTTACTTACCATCCACATTTGTAATTTATTCTCAAATATAATTGTTGATGCAATAAATTAGAAGCAAGTAAATAATGCTTACTCGTCAAATCATATTACATACAACAGGAATTTAGAATAAATGGAAGAGTTACTTGATCTAGGCTTTTCGTGGTGTCCAAATGTGCTATTGTTATGGTGCTTTCAGCCACTCCAGCAAGCTGATACAAAGAACCACAATACTGATAATCGTTGTGAGTGTTGAACTCATTTATCCCTTCAGCATTACATTTCCCTGGCAAGTATTTGGGTATACTTGCCCTCTGCAAGGTACATTGATAGGTGTTGTCAGCACATCAAAAAAAATGTATAGGTCCTGTTCTCAAAGACTGAATGATGTGACTTTCAGGAAGCAGATCATTGGCATGCTTATAGTAACCATTCATGGCTTAGTCCATGAAGGTCTGAGAAATGTGGGAATTTTTACTCTCTCCAAGGATAAATTTGGGTCTTTTGATGGCAGAGTGGAGCTAGAAGCCAGTGACTTAGCAAGGTCCTGTGCTGATTAGCCCATTAGTTGCTATTATTCTCCTCACGATGACATCTTCTTTCATTAAAGTCATCCAAGGTTACCATTCAATAAACTTGATAAGAAATATGAGGCCAGGTGTGGTGGCTCATGCCTGTAATTTCAGCACTTGGAGAGGGTAAGGTGGGTAGATCATCTGAGGTCATAAGTTCAAGACCAGCTTGGCCAACATGGTGAAACCCTGTCTCTACTAGAAATAAAAAAATTAGCCAGGTGTGGTGCTGCGTGCTTGTAATCCCAGTTACTTGGGAGGCTGAGGCAGGATAATTGCTGGAACTGGGGAGGCGGAGGTTGTTGCAGTGAGCAGAGGTTGTGCCATTGCACTCCAGACTGGGTGACAGAGCAAGACTCCGTCTGAATAAGAAAAAGGAAGGAAGGAAGGAAGGAAGGAAGGAAGGAAGGAAGGAAGGAAGGAAGGAGTGAGGGAGGGAGGGAGGAAGGGAGGAAGGAAGGGAGTCAAAATTGTGGCATTCTCAACAACGTGAGACAGTTGGGCTTTATGAGGGCTCGTCTGTTATGGAGGAGTTCCAGGGGCTTCCAAATATTCCAAGGTGACCCTATGGGGTTAGCGGTCTTCAGACCTAGAGTCTCTCTCTTAGATGTGGAATGAGGGAAACTGATTCCTTCACAGATCAGCTGCTGCCTCAAAAACTGGCCATTGTCTTTCACACCATTGCCCTTCTGGTGATGTTCTGGAAGTTTAGTATGTTGTTCGGCTATCCTCAAGAGAGTTCTAGGATTCAGGGTCTACATGGCTAACTATGGAGCTGACGAAAACCAATGGCTCCCTAGTAATGGATCCAGCCTCCCTAGTCACTCTCCCTTCCAAGAATTCTAGGCTTCTTTTTCTTAGCTGCTACTGAAGGCATCAGTGCTCTGGGCTTTTAGGTCTGGATTTTCTGGCATAAACAGCCACTCATAGGAGAGTCTTTCAAGTTAATATAGACTGTAGTCAATCTGTTTATCCAGAGGGAATATGAACAAAATTTTGTGGCAGAGTAAGCTCTACTTCTCTTTCTAGAAAGGGCCCGTTTGAACAGGAGACAGAAGTTTGAGACAGTTCTCACCTCATCAAATAATTTCACCAGCATTTCTATGGGGAGTATATAAAAACAAATCCCAAAACATTTTTTATAGTATTTTGAACATGTTTAAGTGCAGTTTCATTGGATTAATATTTCTGGAAATCTAGCTTTGAGTACTGTCATCAAAGTTTAACCCAAAGGATTTTAGAGAGCTGTGGCTAGAATAATCCGTTTATAGCCATGAGAATAAATCTTCAAGAATAATTTAGCTCCTGATTGAATCTTTCTCCTGTGAATTTATCTCAGGATGCATTTGAGTTTTATTTTGGAAAACAATCTTTAATAAATCTGAACAGGTAATATAAAATGATAGAAAGTACATTTCTGATAGCAATAGGGAATGTGGAGTTTCTCATCCTCAAGAAATACAGGTGTTAGATTTGCACTAGAGAAATGATCTAGTTTCAGAGGTAAGGTGTTTATGGAAATTGACACCTGAATATTTGCAAATTTGAAGCTTTACAGAATAAAGTCACTTTATTTGTATACTCTGATATAAATTCCTATTTTCTTTCATGCTTTTGTTTGCATTCAGGAGACTGCCAACTTCAAATAAAAGACCAGCTACAGTATTAGATTGTCTGATCTAACTCTAACATAGGAAAAATTGACAATCATCATTTCAGAAAGTTCATTTTCTGCCTTTAGCCATAGAGAACAAGGCACCCTCCTGTAATCAAATATACGCAAACATTTAGCATCAGGTCTTTACACTATTTCCAGCATTAATGCTACTGCATATTCTCAGGTGAAGTTCATTTTGTGAGTAAAATGAAGGCATATTGGAAATAAGGACTTGCATGATGATAGGAATTATAAAATTGTCATAGTACAGCATCCCTCCTGCTCTAACATAATATTTTGTAAAAATTTGATTACTAATAAAGTAAAATCCAGAAAAAAATGGCTAGGTTTTCTGTTGACTGGCATACTTGTAGACCTCTTTGGTGACCTAAATTTGAACAAGGCTGGATTCTAATGGCTTAGCATGTTGCCCATTAAATATAAGAAAATCCAGTTAATTAATTAGCCCTTGGTGTCAAATGAGTTTTTTAAGCCTGAGAGATGAAGGGAACGTGGGATTTGTGGTGACTTGAGAGTGAACGTTAATGATGCTGAACCCAGAGTGACTGTTAATGTGGGCCACCTTGCAGCTGGGAATCCAGTGACAGAGGGTGGGCAGGAGCAGGAACAAGACCTCACAGAAAGAGGCAAGAATTCACTTACCACAGATGCTGCCGAAGTCTCATTTTCTTTCATCTTCAACTATATTCTATTGCATTCCATTGTTTCCCCAGATATATTTTAAAAGAAGCAGGACAATCATTTAATGTCAACATAAGCAAGCAACATGCTCATGTCAGTTTTTGCTTAATCAGAACTTAGACTAATCATGGCACATTCCAGACGTAGAAGAGGTATGCCTTTTCTATACAGTCCTAAGTCATAAGAAAGACTAATTTCTTAGTGAATTTACTAACTGACTGTATTTACCAACTTGGTGAGATTACTAATTCTTTAGTACAACCATAAGAAGCATAACGGGGTAATGGATTTGGAACATGATTTATTTGGATTTCTGTTCTAGTTATTACAAAAGAAAGAATGCTTCACTATTGGGGAAATTCTCGATTTATGTTTTAAGAGCTAACTTACTGGGGAGGAATAATGTATTTTAGTTCTAATTATCATTCTCACCTTTTACTTATTATGAACATTATGTTATTCCTATATAGTGACATAGGTGAAAATTCAGCAAGTATATTAGATGCCTATTCATGTTTTTATGTTAATCTTTGTTGTGCAATTTTCCTCTGAATTTATCTTTTAAATACAGAGTATTGAGCAAGATGTTTCTGATATTTCAGAACCAGGTTAAAGTATTCTACTTACCAGAGCTCCTAGATTTAAGTCAGCCCCAACCTCCCCTCAGAATGCCAGCTTCATAAAGACGGTGATGTTTATCTACTTTTTCTCCTGCTGTTTCCCTACAAGTACCTGCAACAATGCCTGCTGCATAGACCACTGATGTTGTGGTTTTTCATGAAGAATCAACTCATTCTCTCAATTTGCCACAACTCTGAACCTGTAAACATTGTTATTTTTCTGGTAATAATTAGTAAAGAAGCCTCAGTCAATTACTGCACTTGAAAGAAGTTGTAAAAGGCATCTATTCCTATTTAACCCCCTTTTGAAAACACTAACCCACCGGGCGTGGTGGCTCTCGCCTGTCATCCTTGCACTTTGTGAGGCCGAGGCGGCTGGATCACAAGGTCAGGAGATCGAGACCATCATGGCCAACATGGTGAAACCCAATCTCTACTAGAATACTAGAAAATCAGCCAGGTGTGGTGGTGCACACCTGTAGTCCCAGCTACGTGAGAGGCTGAGGGAAGGGAATCGCTTGAACCCAGGAGGTGGAGATTGCAGAGAGCCAAGATCACGCCAGTGCACTCCAGCCTGGTGACAGAGCCAGACTCTGTCTCAAAACAAAAAACAAAACACAAAACACTAATGCTTCCCATTATTACACGGGCCAATTAAAGATACTCAGTATATTCCAATCTAGAAGTGAATTGTCTGGATTCAGCAGTCTGTTAATGACAATTGAACAAAGTTAACTTTTAAAGTTTTTCTGAAGTAGACACAGATAACATGCATCACAAAAGAGGTGAATTATTAAGTGATGTCAAGTGAAGTTAAGATATCTAAATCAAGTTATTTTAGAGAGCTCTTAATTATGCTCAGAAGAGTAGCTGCTTCTTGGCTCATAAAAGATATCACCTCCTTCAAACAGGTATAGCTGGGCTAGTATAGTACACTTAGCAAGACCCCTCAGTTCTCTGTGTGGCCACATAAGAGAAACTTTAGAGATTTCCTAGATGTCTCTAAAACATTACTCCATTTTTGAGGGATTTCCTGGAATATCATTGATGGCACTTAAGCTTAAAAACTAATCCCTTGTTAAAATATAGATATCTATGGGAAGGATGACATTTTAAGCTGTTCCTGTCATTTTTATTTCATTGCAGGAAATGGCTAACATCAGGTTTTGAGTGAGGGAATTAAAGCAGAGATAACAAAGCCTTCAGACACTAAACAGAGAAAAGTGTCACCTTCTAAGGACCCAGGCTTCCTATGTCAGGCCGGTAGTCGAATTGGCATGAGCTCTGTCCTGGGACTGAGTCCTGGAACATGCAATCTCATTTTTGGCACAACTACCTGATTAGATGAGGTTGAAAGTCCTCGCAAACACTAAGTCAGTTCTCATTATTTTTTCATTTTAAAATGATGTTGGGAAGTGTCTGTTCATATCCTTCACCCACTTTTTGATGGGTTTGTTTGTTTGTTTTTTCTTGTAAATTTGTTTTAGTTCTTTGTAGGTTCTGGATATTAGCCCTTTGTCAGATGGGTAGATTGCAAAAAATTTTTCCCATTCTATTGGTTGCCAGTTCACTCTAATGCTTGTTTCTTTTGCTGTACAGAAGCTCTAGAATTTAATTAGATCCCATTTGTCTATTTCAGCATTTGTTGCCATTGCTTTTGGTGTTTTAGTCATGAAGTCCTTGCCTATGCCTATGACCTGAATGGTATTCCTAGGATTTCTTCTAGGGCTTTTATGTCGTTAGGTCTTATGTTTAAATCTTTAATCCATCTGGAGTTAATTTTAGTGTAAGGTGTCAGGAAGGGGTCCAGTTTCAGCTTTCTGCACATGGCTAGCCAGTTTTCCTGACACAATTTATTAAACTGGGAATCTTTTCCCCGTTGCTTGTTTTTATCAGGTTTGTCAAAGATCAGATGGTTGTAGGTGTGTGGCATTACTTCTGAGACCTCTGTTCTGTTCCATTGGTCTATATATCTGTTTTGGTACCGGTACCATGCTGTTTTGATTACTGTAGCCTTATAGTATAGATTGAAGTTAGGCAGCATGATGCCTCCAGCTTTGTTTGTTTGTTTGTTTTTGCTTAGGATTGTCTTGGCTATGCTGGCTCTTTTTTGGTTCCATATGAAGTTTAAGGTGGTTTTTTCCAGTTCTGTGAAGAAGGTCAATGGTAGCTTCATAGGGATAGCATTGAATCTATAAATTACTTTGGGCAGTATGGTCATTTTCACAATACTGATTCTTCCTAACCATGAACATGGAATGTTTTCCCATCTGTTTGTGTCCTCTCTTATTTCCTTGAGCAGTCGTTTGTAGTTCTCCTTGAATAGGTCCCTCATATCCCTTATTAGTTGTATACCTAAGTATTTTATTCTCTTTGTAGCAATTGTGAATGGGAGTTCACTCATGATTTGGCTCTCTGTTTGTCTGTTATTGGTGTATAGGCATGCTTATGATTTCTGCATATTGATTTTCTATCCTGAGACTTTGCTGAAGTTGCTTATCGAGAACTTCGTGATGCATACTCAAGTTTCAATAGCCAAATTGATCAAGCAGAAGGAAGGATATCAGAGATTAAAGATCAACTGAATGAAATAAAATGAGTAGGCAAATTTAGAGAAACGAGAGTGAAAAGAAATAAACAAAGCCTCCAAGAAATATGGGATTATGTGAAAAGACCAAATCTAGGTTTGATTGGTGTACCTGAATGTGACGAGGAGAATAAAACCAAGTTGGAAAACACTCTTCAGGATATTATCCAGGAGAACGTTCCCAACCTAGAAAGGCAGGCCAACATTCAAATTCAGGAAATAGAGACCACCACAAAGATATTCCTCAAGAAGAGCAGCTCCAAGGCACATAATGGTCAGATTCTTCAGGGTTGAAATGAAGGAAAAAATGCTAATGGCAGCCAGAGAGAAACGTTGGGTCACCCACAAAGGAAAGCCCATCAGACTCACAGTGGATACCTCAGCAGAAACCCTACAAGCTAGAAGAGAGTGGGGGCCAATATTCAACATCCTTAAAGAAAAGAATTTTCAACACAGAATTTCATATCCAGCCAAACTAAGCTTCATAAGTGAAGGAGAAATGAAATCCTTTACAGACAAGCAACTACTGAGAGAGTTCATTGCTACAAGACCTCCTTGCCTTCCACCATGATTGTGAGGCCTCCCCAGCTGTGTGGAACTGTGAATCCAATTAAACCTCTTTCTTTTGAAAATTGCCCAGTCTCTGGTATGTCTTTATCAGCAGTGCGAAAACAGACTAATACAGGAGTATTAGTAAGAGATCTTGTGATCTTGTTGTGAAGGCCCTTTTTTCTCTCCTCAAGAGTGATTTTCTCTAGTAGTATGCCTTACTTTATTCCTTTTCATTGTAGTGAATGTATTACTGGATTTTGCATTACAGTTATCAAAAGCTTACAGAAAAAACCACATTTATATAACAAGTTATTTTAAATAGATGTCAGCTAATCTTAGATAAAAAAGAAAAAAGAAAAACAAAAAAATGAAAATCTATTTTATCTTGATCTCCCCATAGTTTGATTTTATCTTTTATCAACTTATATATTTTTATATTGCTTATCTCTTGACTGGTTAATATAGATATTATTGTTTTTGATAGTTTTATCTTTTGGCCTTTATACTTTTAGTTATGAGTAGATTGCATATATTTATAGTACTAGAATATTCTGAGTTTGTATAACTTAATTTTGCCAATGGGTTTTATATTTTCAAATGTTTTATTTTCACATTGTTATTTACTTATTTCAGATTGAAGAGCCCCCTTTAGCATTTCTTGTAAGACATGTCTGGTGGCAGTAAATTCTCTCAACTTTTGTTTGTCTGGGAAAGACTTTCCCTTTTTCATGTGTCAATGAGACTTTTGCTGGGTATAGTATTCTTGAATAAAATAATTTTTCTCTTTCACGACTTTGAAAATATCCTTCTAATCGTCCCTGGCCTGCATAGTTTCTGTTGAAAATTCTGTATGAATTTGAGCTCCTTTATATGTTATTTGCTTGTTTTCTCTTATTGCCTTTTGGATGTTATCTTTGATCTTATCCCTTTCTCTTGTGCAGCTACTTCTTGAACACCAATAATTCTTGAAGTTGGACTCTTGAGGCTATTTTCTATATCTTGTAGGTAATATTCATTCCTTTTTCATTCTTTTTTCCTTTTTTCTCTGACTATGCATTTTCAAATAGCCTGTTTTCAGGCTCACTGATTTTTTTTCTCTGCCTGTTCTGTTCTGCTTTTAAGAGCCTCTAACAGATTTTTAGTTCAGAAAATGTATTTCTCAGTTTTAAGACTTCTTCTTAATTTTTAAAATTATTATAATCTCTTTGTTACATTTCATTGGAAATGTTTGAATTACTTTTCTGTGTCATCTCAGAGATCACAGAGTTTCCATTAAACTGCTTTGTTGGATTCTCAGAAAGAGAATTCACGTCACCATTTCTTTAGAGTCATTTACTGGTTCCTTGCTCTAACACTTTGGGGAAGTCATGGTTTCCTGTTTGCTGTTTTTTTGTGTTTTTTTTGAGAATGTACACCTACACCTTTGCACTGAAGTATTTATTATTTATTCCAGTCTTCTCTGCCTGGCTTGTGTTGGTTTTTATTGGCTAGGTTTGCTCAGAGATTCTCTGTAATTTACCTGTTGGTTATCTTTCTTTTTTGGCATTAGATGGCATTTTAAACCCAGATTTGCCTCAGTTCTAGTAAGCAATCAAAGTATCACAATTCCTGAATGTGGGATGGTTCCAAAGGGCCTAACTTGGTAGTGTAGGAAGGCTGTCTAGTAGTTTGTACCTATAAATCTGTGAAACAAACCTTTCAACACATTGTGTTGCTGAACAGCTACTCTGATTTTTCATCTTTTTTGAGAGTTACAGAGCAGAGATTTCAGGCTTGGGGATGATCATTCTGCCTCTTTGTCTCTGGCTAACCTCAGTGATATTTCTCCATCTGTGTACTCTTACTGCTTCTGTCACGATTGAGACAGGAACAATTGTAGTTCCTTACAATCTTGGGTTCCCTGCAATGCAAGTTTGTTTTTGGTTTTCTGTGGTGAGGAATAGTTAGCTTGCTTCTCCACCACCATTTTGGTGGCTCTCCCATGTTCTCCCATAGGAGAACTTCAAAGTTCTCTCATGTTTATTGCAGCACTATTCACAATAGTCAAAATATGAAATTAACCTAAGTGTTCATCAACAAATGAATGGATAAAGAAAATGTGACCTATATACTCAGTGGAAAACTATTCAGCCATAAAAATGAATAAAATCCTGTCATTTGCAGCAACATGGGTGACACTGCAGGTTATTATGTTAAATGAAATAAGCCAGACACAGAAACACAAATATTGCATTTTTTCACTCATATATGAGAGGTAAAATGGTTGATCTCATGTCAATAGAGAGCAGAATAATGGTTACCAGAAGCTAGAAAGGGTGGGGTAAAATGAGAGGTTGGTAATGGGTACAAACATAGAGTTAGTTAGAAAAAATAAGTTATAGTATTCAATAACATACATGTTCAATAGGGTAACTATATTTTGTAATAATTTACTGTATATTTCAAAATAGCTACATGAGAAGATTTGAAATGTTCACAACACAAAGAAATGGTGAATGTTTGAGATAATGGCTATCCTAAAAACCCCAATTTAATCATTACTATGTTTCCAAATATCAGGTCCCATAAATATGTACTCTATATACGTGTGTATCTATTTTTTTAAACCGATGCATAGAGCACCAAACTGTAAAAGTTTAGTTTACTTTTATCTCCCCTTGTAATTTGGTCCTCCACACTAGAAGTAGCCTATGCCAGGTTAGGAAGGAAGATCTGCATTATCTAGCATCTCTGTTTATGACTGGGTGAATGAATGAACTCATGGCAGAGGAAGCAGGATGTATTTCAATTTCAAGTCCAAGGTTGATTCCCCAAACTATTTCACACAGTAAAAGTGGTATTTTAATCCTGGACTCCTGTGTGTATTTCAGAATTTGGTAGTGAGGAGTATATAAAACTGAATAAATATTTAAAAATATGGCAATGATAAGCCAGAGAGCTGTCAATGACACAATTCTGGGGGCTAAAGCAGAAGAAAAACAATGACTTTTTTATTAGACTTGTTTGGTTTCCATTGTCACCACTAGTCCTCATTTTCCTCAAGTGAACATTTCTTACTATCCCAGCTGCTGGCTTGGGCTCCTTAGAGCCACCAGGACTTATTCTTACCTTAGATAGGAAGGATTTAAGGAACCATAGTTTGACCTACACAATTAGAGGCTGGCTCACCAAGAAGCTAATGAAGCTCAAGTTTCAGCCCCTTCCCTTATGTAGGAACTTCCCAAGGTTCTTTCTGGAGCACCAGGAGGAAGCAATGATTCTTGACGAGCACTAGAAGCATTGAGTTCTCCTGCCTTCCTGGAAATTAGCCTTTCAGGTTTCAGGTCATGAGAAAGCTAAGCAAGCTTCCAGTCACCAGAAACAACCAGTACCATCATATCTCTCTGAGCAACCAGATTCCACGTTTGACCCCTAGAAGAAAAATTTGTATTAGATGCAACTTTCTCCCTAAAAAATGGTCCAAGGTGGGGAGAAGGTAGTCTTGGGAGGATAATCAGTGACAGCAAAGACCTGGCTGAGATGGAGCAGATGTTGCATCAAAGGTCATCCCAAGGAAGACTAAAGGCCTACAATTCCCTGAGGGTTTTTTTTTCTCAGAGTTAATTTATCACTAACTCAGCTTGATCATTCAAATTTACTCTTATCCTGGCAATAAGAAATTAATGTAACTTTTGAGTAACCATAAGCAAGAAGGCTTTCTTCCTATCTAGAATGAAATAACATAAAGAATCCCCAAAATCAACATGAAATATACTTTAAAACCTGGAAACAAAACATATGCCAAACTAACTCTTTTCCAAACAATCTTTTACATAGAAATTTAAGAGGTGTGTCTGTGTTGAGCATACATTGAATCAGCATCAGTCTTTATCAGACTGAAATTAAATGAAACCATTTTTCTTCCTGGTAGGCACAATAATTCTTATATTGCAGAGTCACACCATCTGCTCCAACATTAACATTTTGGGGATTATTTGAGAACAAACATATTTATAAAATCATTGTATATGCTGTTAACATTGAAGCCAACTGTAGCCTTTGAATGCATCAAATATGATGTTTATAATGGCCTAAAGAAAGCCCCAAGCCATCTCTACCTGCCAGAATCTATAGCCATGGATACTAGTATAAACTAATCAAAAACTGTCACAAGAGGTTACACAGCCTGGCATCAGATAAACCTAAGTCTTCACTTAACGTTGAAGTTTAGGAATTTCATGTTCTCTGTGTTAAGTCATTTTGGGATTTCACAGTGAATTTACTAGTAAAACAATACATACACACAGAAATATTTGGGGTATATATGAAATCAGTGAAGTTATTCCCAGATATCTTCTTACCCCATTAATTGTTAAAATTATTATAGCCACTACACATTTTCTGCATGACATATATCACATAGAGATATCACTGAAAACTCTAATGATGAGTTTTGCCTCCCCACAGCCCATTTCATTAGCTGTTACAAAGGCCCCTTTGATACTGACTTATCAGTGTCTGTGGTATGATCAAGAGAACGGCCCTTTAGAACAAATTGAGGACTGATTCACTAAGGGTATTGATAAGAATCTGTATACTAGCATGGGAAAATAATTCTATTTCATCAAGGTTCAGATATCACGCTGATTGTGAAAGAAATAAATGCAATTTGTGGAGCAAGAGGAACATTTAACGTAAGTCTAATCACCTTACAAAAGTTTTTTACTACTTAAACAGTAAAACACACCAATTGGTTTATTGGCATTAGAAACACTACTTAGACAAGAGTCCACCCTGGTTATATTTAAAATAATCTATAAAACATTCAATAAAATTAATATGTGGGATTTATATCTCAAATGGTTCTTATTTAAAAAGATAATTTTTAAGTAAATACATAAGTGGACCTTTATCTGTAGCCCAGATTTATCAACAGTTGATAATTACTAAGGTAGAAATATCATGGATGGTAAAATGACTCTCATTTTTTCAGAAATACTTCAATTTTAGCATCATTCATTTGCTAATACTATTGATAGTAGAAGCCCCTAGGTTATTAGGATTTCAGATATTTGCTAAAATATTTTAATACTGGCTTAATAAAGGGCAAACTTTTTTTTTTTTTTTTTTTTTTAGATGGAGTTCCACTCTTGTTGCCCAGGCTGCTGGAGTGCAATGGTGCAATCTCGGCTCACTGCAACCTCCACCTCCTGGGTTCAAACAATTCTGCTGCCTCAACCTTCATAGTAGCTAGGATTACAGGCTCCCACCACCACACCCAGCTAATTTTTTGTATTTTTAGTAGAGACCAGGTTTCACTATGTTGGCCAGGCTGATCTCAAACTCCTGACCTCAGGTGATCCACCTGCCTCCGCCTCCCAAAGTGCTGGGATTACAGGTGTGAGCAACCACGCCTGGCTCCGCAAACTTTTTAAAAACTCATTTAAAGCATAAAGAAGTTGTGTTTGGGTACCTAAGTTTAAAAAATAGTATCACTTTCTTATGATAACAGATAAATATTATCAAATTCATGCCACAAAAAGAATCTCTAGTGAAATAATATCAAAATGAGAGTAGCCACTCCAAGCATCTTAAAGGTTATACAATTTCTACCGTAATTTTCTTTCTTTGAAGACAATGACAACAAAGGGAGAAAATGCCCAAACATCAAGCAGATATTGATGTATAGTATACAATCAGAAACTGCTGGCATATGGAAATGAATGCAATGCACTATTTCTTACCAGTGATGCTTTCCATTTGGTGAAAAGAGGCATTCAACCAAAAGCTGTTTAATGTTGGCACCAGTTGCAAACCACTCAAAAAATGATAATATTCACAGAATAGAACTATACTAAAATCTACTAGAGCTCTTTTCATTAAGGAGTTAAGAATTTAAAGTGTAAGTTGTCACTTCGGCATGTTAAATTATATAATTAGCTGCATGAAACTCTAGATTGACAGATATCTTTGAGAGTATATACAATAAGAAAAATTCCAGTAACTACTGTGCTATTGACATGCTGTCAGAATGAGTCATATTCCAAAAGTTGATTGTTTTATTTGAAAAATTAAGTTGTTATTAACAGTCATTAAATCTTGCTACTTTGTATGCTATATATAAAATTATATTACTTTCTAATGTTATTTGCACAAAAATTCGATGAAATAATATTGACATATAAGAACTATAGCATGTGTCCAGATATTTGATCCAGCAAGTTATACAGTCCCTATCTTAACATAGGAAATAGATAAGAAGCCTTGGTCTTTTTACCCATTTCCTTTGGTAATTTAGGAAGTCCATTATCAAATAAATTTTCTGAGTTTTTTAAATATTCTATAGTTGCATACATGCCATTATTTCTAATAGCATTGTTCTTACCACATTTAAAATGAAGACATTTGTAACATAGGAAATCTCACTTGGCTATTACCATTAAGCCTTATTTGCCAAAGGCAATTTACAAAGGCAGGGCACATTTTGGGGGATAAAATAAGAAATCCAGTATTATCAATTTCTTTTATCTCAACATGTCCTTATTTGTTTGAGTACTTCAATCAGTCCTAATGAATTAGTAATGAAGTGATTCCTCAGTATTTGTCTCAATAATCTTTACCCAGAATGAGCTGGCTTTGGAAGATATATATTAGATGCTTTTGTCTTTACTTCCTTTTCATAATCATTTTTACCACACAAGTTCATCTTTTCTAGCTCTCTAGGACTATTAGGGCTGAACCAAGGTAAGAATCTGTATCCATGATACAATTCTTGCTGTCTGAGCTGTAAGTATCCTGTAAGTACCAACGTGCTTATGGGCTATTTTACAAAAATGTACTGATCAACAATGAAGGAATTATTTCCAGAATTCATTCCTTAATAAAAATCAGGTTATTGGTAGGATCTCTTTTAGAAGATTGGCATTGATTTTTTATAGTATCATTTAAGAATTAGCAAGTGCCCAAAACAGACAGAACCATAATAACCCTCCTCCAAGCACCTCCATTATTTGAAGAAGTGTGTTCTGACAGTGTTGTATCTAGCATGACAGAAACAGCTTCTCAGAATCATACCTGTGCTTTCCTTTTTGGTTTATAATATTTTTATACACTTAAATGAATTTGAGTAGAGTTGTTATATGGCCTTTATTAAACCTAAGGAGGCCTCCTTTTCCTTGACTGTCTTGTTGTCACAGACACATGGCTATCCTAATATGATAATGTAAAAATATTTGTAAAATTCTTGAAACATAGTGTGGCAGAGACAAGAAAATCAACAGTACTTTCACTTATTAGGTTTCTGGATGGTATATCTCTTTTAAAAGTCAACAAAAATGTACTAATATAGATACTGTGACTATTTCAAATAGAAAAAAATAAAAGTTAAATTTAAGCCACATAATAGTGATTATGAAAGAATCTTGTCTAAACGTTCCCATTTAAAATTGTGCCAGATTTCCAGTCAAATAAAAGAGAAGAAAATACTTATCAGATATAAATGGAAACACAAAGCTTTAAAACCACTGAGTATAAACATAGCTGTTTTATGAGTTAGGAATTTTGGGCAACTCATTACAAGTAAACCCACCGGATTTGTTAATAACAAATGTATCTTCAAAAGCACTTTGTAACTACCAGGCATCCAAGGATTATCTTTGTCACACAGGATTCAGAAGTTAGGATAGGTCTTTAATTCAGCTTGAAATTAAAGGACATTTGGTAAGAGTGTATGTGGATTTAATCTTTCTGGAAAGCAATTCAATAATATTTATTTTAAAATATAAAGTTTTTAAAAAGTACATTCACTTTGTTTTTGTTTGTGTTCTCCCAAAAGCAACAGGAAGGAAAAAAACAAATCACTGACATAATGTTTTAGACAAAAATTGTTAGGTAGGTGATTTCAGGAAACACAAAAGAGAATGGGGAAGTGAAATACAGAAGCAGGGGAAGGCATTAAAGGGTGAGTTGATGAACAGGTCACCTTTGTGGGCAACTGGGACTCAATTCTGTCGGGGACATCTGAGTGGTTGTGAAATATGCCTCATAATTGAATTGTAACACTGAGAGCTGATGAATCCACTAGCTCTCATCTTTTGTTGGTTGAGGGTCACTGCAAAGGCATGAACTTTCCAGTTCATCTGGCCCTATTTTGACAAGTATATCAGCTGCAGCATCTGGAGAGTACTTTAGGCAGAGAGACTCTCAGGCAAGGAATCATCAAGCCATATGGGAATTGTGGGCAGGTGATCTCCCTCCTGGGAATTATATGCAGGTCCATAGAAATTCACATACATATGTGGAATTGTATGCACGTGACTCAGGAAATCACACATGAAAACTTATTCTTCCATCATGATTCTCACAGTAAGTAGAGAAATACTAGCAGTGAAATTTTTAAAATGTCTTGTTAAATGCACATGGTAATGCAAGAGACCAGTGGATTTTTGTTTAATGTTGGATTCTTGCGAAAACCCATCTCCTCCCACAATCAATTCAAATATCTACTGAGATTATGGTCACAATACATTCTATGACCATTAGATGTCTAGTAATATGGCTAAATGATTATTTTTAGGCAACTGAAGAGGTCCTCCACAGGGTTTACAGATTTGGCAAATAAAAATATAGGACACCCAACATGTACATTTTTCAAGGGTTATCATTAAAAACTGCCACAAACTGAGTGCTTAAAATAACAGAAATTTATTTTCTCATAGTTCTGGAGATGTAAAATTTGAAATCTATGTGTCGAAAAGGCTGTGGTCTCTCCAGAATTTCTACAGAAGGATCCTTCCTTGTTTTTCTAGCTTCTAATGGTTGCAAGCAATCCTTAGTATACCTTGGTTTACAGATACATCACTTTAATCTCTTAGTGTACATTCATTTGCAGATACATCACTTTAATCTCAGTACTCTGCTCTTGTACATTATTTAATAAAGCATTTAGTTAATAAAATGTTTTAGTTAACTAAATGTTTTATTAAATAATGTACAAGAGCAGAGTACTGAGCCATTGTTCTTTTTGCCTCTCTTTATGTGTCTGTCTGTGTCTCTTCTTCTAAGGACATCAGTTATGAAATGTAAGGCTACTCTTACCCAGCATGACCTCATTTTAACTTGATTACATCTGCAAAGACCCTATTTCCAAATAAGGGTCACATTCTCAGGTTCTGAGTGGCATAAATTTGGCAGAGGAGAGAGGAGCATGATTCAACCTAGTACACCTAGTTAAATTTGAATATCAGATAAAAAATGAATATTGCCCCAAATGTTACATGAGACATAATTATACTAAATATTTTTATTTGAAATTAAAATTTAACTAGGTGTCAAGTATTTTTATCTGTAAAGCTTACTGCTAGAGGGTATTTAGTCTTCAGCATCATCTCATTTATACATACCTTTTGAAGAGGCTCAGGTTTTGAAACTGGAGCCTGAAATTAAAGAAAAGTGTCAGAGACTCCCAGAGTGTCCTGAGGCTTGAATTCCGATCTACTTTCTCTAAGTAATTGCATAAGCACGTGGATCAACCTTCTTTCTTCTTTATCACATTTCCTTGTGGAGTCTGAAGTCATTATTTGAATTCCACTTGATAAATATTTATTGAGTTATTCACAATGTATGAGAATATGTGTGAATAACGAGTACAGGCACTTAGGTGGTAAAGAAAGAGAAGCAAATGTGCTCCCTTTTCTCAAAGAGCCTACAGGTTAGTTCTAGTAATGCGGATGACATCTCCCAAATAATTACTGTGAGGTAAACAAAGTATATGCCACCAAAGCGTGCCACAAAAGTGGAAGGAATCTCAACCAATTGACATCCCACCCATTTGGAAGGTTCAGGTCAGATTTCATGGAGAAGTAGCTTTGGAATTGGGCCTTAGAAGATGGATAGGATGAGAATATTCTAAGCAGAGAGACTAACTTGACCAAAGATACACGTCATGAGCCTGGATGAATGAATCATCTAATTCAGATGTTCTCAAACGTCTTTATGTTTCAAAACCCCCTTTCTTGAATTCCTATAGTTCATCCCAAAGAGTGCTGATTCGATAGGACCAAGACAGTCAATGTTTTGAAAAAGTTTCCCAGGTATTACAAAGTGAAATATAGATCCAAACGTACAGTAGTTCAAACACAGTGAACGTTTATATTTTGTTCATATAGCGGTCCAAAGTTAATGTGTTAGACTAGGGTTGGGTTCGCTAGGAGTAGACTGAGAACAGAAATCTATCTGATATTTCCACAACATACATTATTTTAAATCTATTCAGTGATCTGAAAATTTTACAGCCAAGAAGTTTTTATTATTATTATTATTATTATTAGCATAAGGCCCTTCTATCTTTCTTTCCACAATACTATAATGTTTTACCTTTTACTTATTCCTCATTAAACAGTTAAAAATTCAAAGACTAATTCCTTTGTTCAAACTAATATGTAAATGCCCCATTATGGATGGTTTCCATTAGTCACCTAAAATGAACAAGACTAAACTAATTGGTTATTTATTATAGATTATACTGATATAAACAAATCAGAAATCCATGAGGTAAATTGCACTAAATTAGAACTAGCTAACTTTTCATGTAAATCAACTATTTCTGGAAATAACAGTTCAAATAACTAAAAATAACAGAGTGAGTCAAACCCCAGGAAATGCAGATTGCTTCTTGTTGTGTCTCTGCAGTTTGAATAATCTTAAAAAAAAAAAAAAAAAAAGCTATTCCTCGAAACAGTGAAAATAGGATGTGAACTTATAGAGATACATTGCCTGGCAGGATGGAAAATGATTAAGTTCTTTAAGAAATTTCTTGTTCTCTTTATTTTAGAAAAACCTCACAACACTTTCATGCCATACACCATCTTCATCTAAACAAGCCACCAATGTATGCATTATCTGTTTTAAATGATCAACATAGTTCTCACCTACATGCTAAGTAGTAATAATAATGTCTACCACTTGCAGTTTATAAAGTGCATGTGCCTGCTCTGTTTCATTTGTCCCTAAGAGTTGTGGATGGGTAGAGTAGGGGCTACAGGTAGCATTACATTTACCATGTCACTAGCCAATCTGAGGCGTGATAATGTTACTAGAGCTATCCAAGGTCACACAGACTCTTAGTGAGAGAAGGACTTGAACCTGAGGCTCTTGATTAAATATCCAGTGGTCTTCATATAATGCCATAAAGTTCCATTGTTCCAGGAAACATTTAGTTTTATTAAATAATACACAAGAGCAAGTACTAAGCCATTGTTCTCTTTGCCTCATATTTGTGAGAAGCATTATCAGAATGTGTGTTAAATTGCTGAGAAACTGCTATTGTAGGTATGCAAACTTTATTAGAGTTTAATACCTCTGTAGTTTTGGTTTAAAACAACTTAGTAAACTGAACTAATCAATATGATCAAGTAGTGGTCTATGAAATTCTATTTTAGAGCAAAGCTATGAGAGTTAAAGAATCTAAAGACAATAACTGAAACTAGTAAGTTCCTGCTAGTAATCTCCTGTATTGTTTGAACGAAATGCAAACCCAGTCACAAGCTCAGAAATAAAAGTTTTCAAAAGGAAAACTTGAAAATTGTTTCGGCAGTTTTGTTTCAAATCAAGTCTTTATAGCTGTCTTTTAAAACTCTGAAAATGGAAGTTCATAATGGACATGCCATCATAGCAGTAATGAGGCTCCATGACAATGAGCAGCATGCTTCTGTGGAAAAGGTGTAACTTGTTTTACCACTCTTGGTAGAAATAAACTGTCAGCATAATTACACCCCCAGATAATCAACCCAATAGCTTCCTATTCAGACCATCTGAGGGACCCAACATTTCATTAATTCTCAACTTTGAAGGTTCTTTTGGCAAACAAGAACAAAAGCTGAATATCTTAAAGTAGGGAATAGTTCATTAAACTATGGTGCTTCCTCATAGTGTCATATTATTTCATGAAGAATTATTGACATGGCAGAATGATCATAATCTGACATAAAATGTGAGAAAACCATGATACCAATTATATTAGTTTACTAGAACTATCATTGCAAAATACCGCAAACTAGGTGACTTAACAAAAATTTCTTCTAATTTTGGAGACTAGAAGTTCAAGATGAAAGTGTTGGCAGGCCTAACTTCTCCTGAGGCCTCTGTCTTTGGTTTGCATGTAGCCACCTTCTCAATGTATTCTTCCATGACCTGTCCTCTGTGTGCATTCACCTTTGGTGTCTCTTCTTTTTATAGCAACACCAGTCATATTAAATTAGGGCCCTTCCCTAACATATGCATTGTAATTTTATCACCTCTTTAAAGACTTTGTGCTCAAATATGCTTACATTTCGAGGTACTGGAGGTTGGGATTTCAACATATGAATTTTGAGGAGACATAATGTAGCCCATAACACCAATTATATGCAGAAAAACTTTCTCTGGCTGTATGTGTATATATGTTAAGGCAAACTTAAAAGGATATATATGGGAAAGTTAACAAACGAATAAGTAGGTTAAGTGAAATTTTTTTATCCTTATATTCTTCTTCATTTTAAGATAACATATGTTTATTTAAAAGGAAATGGATAAAATTACTAGCCATAAAATATCAGGGCTGCTTAAGGAAGCATATAATGGTGAGCTAAAGAAATTCTACAATAACCTATCTTTATAAACAATTATCTTCCTGTTTTATTTATTTTGTTTCTTTTTCTTTTATATTGTTAAAACTAGAAACTATTTCTTTAGTAAAAAATCTTAGACCATAGCTCAACTGTAATATTGGCAAGAGCAGAACTACTCTAGTTGATGCAAGGTTATTTTCCTTGTAACCCGTAAAGAATTCAGTTGCCCACAATAAATTTCTAAGTACTCTGAGAACACAGACTAAATCTTATTCATCTTTGAAACCTTTCATCTCTAGCATAATGCTGTCAACTGAACACATAATAAATATGTCAAAAGATAAGACACTGAAATATCTCATAGCTGTTCCTTAAATAAGAAGACAACAGACAATGTACTGAATTTAGTTCAGGCAATTCCGTTTAAGTCCTTTTCCTGTTGAATATCACGTGAAAAACTTCCAGCCACCACAGAAGTTCTCTTAAGTGCCTTGGTTTACTTGTGAGTTGATAATGCAGAAAGAAAAATCAATTTTCTAAACAGCTGATCCTGATTCAGGGAGAGAATGTCTTTGTTTAGAAAAGGTCTGTGATAAGTACTTGAGATAGAAGATTAGATACCGAGCACAGGAGCTTAGACCAAAGAAAAAGGAAGCCTTAGTTTTCTTGCATGAGAAAATGAGATAAATTTGGTTCTTACTATTGCTGGAGAGGATAAGAAGAGAAGGGAAAAATAATGAAGAAATAGGAGGAGGCAGAGAGAGAAGACAGCAACGTGGTGACAGTATGAGGGCACAACATGAGATAACCCAGGCATTAGAAATTTCTGTGGCAGGGCAGGAGAAAGATCTAAAATACAATTTTAAGTTGTTATGTAGGGTGCAATTTAACCCCTCATCAAAACGTTCAAGTTCTCCATAGAAGTTCTTTTACATTGAAGATCTTTATAATGATGGTTGATGGTAAATAGTGGGGGATGGAGAGGGAGAAGGGATGACACTGTGAAGAGGGAGAAGGAATTACTCAGTGGGAAAGAGCAAGTTCTCAGGAGTGGAGTGAAGTAACTGAGGCCACCATAAGAATATAAACCATGAAGAATTTGGAAAGAAAAAAAGACCTTAAGAAGGGCTTTAGCCTTCCATAATCATCATTTATATGATTGATCATTTATATGATCAATCATATAAAGATCTTAAGTGGTTTTGTGATCTCAAGTGATATCTGGGTCATGTGTTAAATGGGATAATTATGTACTGCTGCTGACTTTATAGAATTACTGAATCAATCAAATGAGATAATAACAGCTAACATTTATGCAGGACTCACTATATGCCAAGCACTTTTGGAAGCACTTTAGATATTTTTACTCTTTCAGCCCTCACAAGAATGTCATTATGTTCACATTGCATATTTTGTCTGCATTTTACAGGAGAAGAAATGAAGGCACAGAGAAATAACTTGCCCTTTTTCACAAATCTAATAAGTAATTGGTGGAGCGAGGATTCAAAACCTGTAACAAATAAACTATTACATATCAGAATAAAATAATACTTTCGGTAAATTAAACTGTATTGTAAACAAATGTAAAGTATCACTTTCTGGCAGTTAGACAGATTGAGCAGTTAGAGTTAGAAAAAAACATACAGTAATTGTTCCACCTCCCTCTCTCTTTTTTTCTCTCTATATAGCAAAACGAATACTTAACCTATCAATCATCTATATCTTTGTGTTTGTGTGTGTTTTTTAAGAATACCTAAAATCTGCTCTCTTAGGAAATGTCCAGTGTATAGTACAGTATTATTAATTCTAGTCCTTATTCTGTTTATCAGATTTTAGATATATTCACCCTGTTTAACTGCAAGTTTGTTCTCTTTAACCTACTTCTCCCCATTTCTTTCCTTTCCCTGCCCCAGTGACCACCAGCTTATTATCCGTTCCTATGTATTTGACTTTTTTAGATTTCATATGTAAGTTAGATCATGTTGCATTTTTCTTTCTGTGTCTGGATTATATCACCTAGCAAAATGTCCTCTAGTTTCATCCATATTATCACAAATGGCAGTATCTCCTTTTTAAAGACTGAATGACATTATATATACATACACACATACATACTATGATTTCTTTATTCATTCATCTGTTGATAAACGCTGAGTTTGTTTTCATATTGTGGTTCTTGTGAATAATGCTACAATGAGCATAGATGAACAGATGATATCTCTACAAAATGCTGATTTTATTTCCTAAGAAAATTGAAGAAGACAAAAGTAAATGGGAAGAAATCCGATCATTTGTATTGGAAGTATTAATATTGTTAAAATGTCCACATTACACAAAGCAATATACAGGTTAAATGCAATCCTTATCAACATTTTAATGGCATTTTTCACAGAGTTAAAAAAAAATCTAAAATTTGCATTGAATCATAAAAGACCCCAAATAGCAAAAACAGTCCAGAGGAAAAAAAATGTTGGAGGCATCACATTTTCTGATTTAATATTATGTCACAATACTATAGTAAAATATATGGCACCAACATAAAATCAAACACATAGAAAAATGGTACAGAATAGAGAGCTCATAAATAAATCCAAACACATGTAGTTAACTAATTTTCAACAAGGTCACCAAGAAGACACAATGGGAAAAGGACAGTCTCTTCAATAAACAGTTTTGAGATAACTGGACATTCACATACATAAGATTGAAATGGACCCATCCTATGCCACATAGAAAAATGAACTTAAAATGGATTAAAGGCCTAAACATAACACTTAAACCAATAATACTTATAGAAGAAACATAGGAAAAAAAGCTTCCTAATATTGCATTGGCAGTAATTTTTTGGATATCACACTAAAAGTTAATGCAACAAAAATAGATATAAAGTAGGACTATATCAAAGTGTCTGCATAGCAAAGGAAACAATCACTAAAATGAAAATAGAGCCTATGAGCTGAGAAAAAATATTTGCAAATCACATGTCTGATAAGGATCTAATATCCAAAATACGTAAGAAATTTACACACCTCAATAGCAAAGAAACAACCTGATTTAAAAATGGTTCAAGAACCTGAACAGACATTTTCTAACATACACAAATTCATCAATGTGATACATTATATTAACAGAATGAAGGACCAAAATCATATGATCCCTTCAACTGATGCTGTAAAAACATTGGATAAAATTCAACATCGCTTTATAATAAAAACCCTCAAAAAGCTGGGCATAGAGGGAACATACCTCAACACAATAAAAGCCATCTATGACAGTCTCACAGCTGGTATCTGTACCAAATGAGGAAAACCTTTTCTGTAAGATCGAGAACATAACAAAGATGCCCACTTTCAGCACTGTTAGTAAACATAGTGCTAGAAGTCCTAGCTAGAGCAATTAGAAAAGGGAAAGAAATAAAGGTCATTCAAATTGCAAAGGAAGAATTCAAATTGCCCTTGTTTACATATATCTTACATTTGGAAAAACCTAAAGACTACCAAAACACTATTAGATCTGATAAATACATTTAAAATACAAAGTCAACACACAAAAATCAGTAGCATTTCTATATGCCAACAATGAACAACCTAAAAAAGAAATCAAGAAAGTAATCTTATTTACAATAGCTACAAATAAAGTACCTAGAAATTAATTTAATCAAATAAGTGAAAGATTTCCACAATTAAAACTATAAAATATTGATGAAAGAAATGGAAGAGAACACAAAAAAATAGAAAGATATTCCATGTCCATGTATTAAAATAATCAATATTGTTAATATATTCATACTACATAAAGCAATCTATAGATTAAATACAATTACTATCAAAATACCAATAGCATTCTTCACAGAAATAGAAAAATAATTCTAAAATTGTTAAAAGAACAGAACTGGAGGAATCACATTACCTGATTTCAAATTACGCTTCAGAGCTATAGTAACCCAAACAGCACGATACTGGCATAGAAACAGACACGTAGACCAATGGAATGGAAAGGAGAACTCAGAAACAAATCCACACATCTAGAGTGAACTCATTTTTGGCAAAGGCATCAAGAACATACATTGGAGAAAGGACGGTCTCTTCAATAAATTATGCTGGGCAAACTGAGTATACACATGCAGAAGAATGAAATTAGACCCCTATCTCTTGTCAGCTATGAAAATTAAACCAAAGTGAATTAAAGACTTAAATATAAGACCACAAACTATGAAACTGCCATAATTAGACATTAGGAAACTCTCTAGGACATTGTAATGGCAAAGATTTCTTGAGTAACACCCCATAAGCACCAGCAATGTAAGGAAAAATGGGCAAATGGGATCACATCAAATTAAAAATCTTCTACACAGAAGAGGAAACAATCAATAAAGTAAAAAGACAACCCATAGAATGGGAGAAAATATTTGCAAACTATCCATCTGACAAGGGGTTCATAACAAGAATGCACAAGGAGATCGAATAACTTTATGGGAAAAATATCTAACAATCCAAACTAAAAATAAGCAAAAGATCTCAATAAACCTTTTTCAAAAGAAGACATACCTATGGCAAAAAGGTATATAAAAAGATGTTCAAAATTACTGATTAACAGAGAAATGCAAATCAAAACTACAGTGAGATAACATCTCACCTCAATTAAAATGGTCTTTATCCAAAAGAGAGGCAATAACAAAGGCTGGCAGGGATGTGGAGAAAAGGGAACCTTCATACACTGTTGGTGAGAATGCAAATTAGTACAACCGCTATGGAGAACAGTTTGGAGGTTCCTCAAAAAACTAAAAATAAAGCAAACATATGATTCAGCAATTCCACTGCTAGGTATATACCTAAAAGAAAGGAAATCCATATATCGAAGTGATAGCTGCACTCCTATGTTAATTGCAGCACTATTCACAATAGGCAAGATTTGAAAGCAGTCTAAGTGTCCATCAACAGATGAATGGATAAAGAAAATGTGGCACATATACATAATGGAGTACTATTCCGCCAAAAAAAATAAAATGAGATTCTATCATTTACAACAATATCAATGGAACTGGAGGTCATTACGTTAAGTGGAATAAGTCAGGCACAGAAAGGCAAACTTTATATGTTCACATTTATTTGTGAGACCTAAAAATTAAGAAAATTGAACAGAAGGAGATAGAGGTAGAATGATGGTTACCAGAGGCCAGGAAGTGTAGTGGAGGGGGTTGGGTGGGGGAAGATGGTTAACATGGACAGAAAAAGAGTTAGGTACAATACAATGAATAAGATGTAGTATTTGATAGCACAACAGAGTGACTATGTCAACAATAATTTATTGTACATTTTAAAATACTAAAAGCATATACACACTCCATATATGTCACATAATATCATATGTACCTAATAAGTATGTGCAAATATTTGTATCAATTAAAAAATCTCATAGCTCAGCTGTAGGTCCTGATTTCTCCTGACCTGATAGTCACCTACTTATTATTAAAGACTTTGCCCGACTTTCCTGCCCACCCAGCAATCTGGCCTTCCCCTCAGGGTCTTCACCCCATACCAATTTCTGGCCCTTAGCTTGAGTTAATCATTGTATTACCAACCCATCTTTTATCTAAGCCCCTTGAAGTGAAGGGCTTACTTCTTCTTACATCTAAAATTCTCTGTATAGTGCTGCAAATAGAGTAGGTCTTCAAGAAAAGTGTTTTTGTTTCTTTCAATAAAGGAATAATAAGCCAAATAGACTTTTCTTGGGATCAATATTCTAGAAACTAGAAGCCAAACATCCTGGGAGGGAATTTGTGTCAGAGTCTTAAGGGTTGAAATTTAGTTTTAGCTCTGCCTCTAGTTCTATGACTTTGGGGAAATCACTTAACCTTCCCGGACCTCAAGTTTCCTTTATAAAATCATTGAGTTGGGTTAAATTTATCTTTCAGGTCAATTCTAGCTTTTAACTTTCTATTAACACTCTTTTTCTGCTGTCAGAAGTATGATTAATGAACAAGAACCCCTTATAAACGATTAGTCAACTTGGAAATTCAGGCAAAATTTCTGTCTTAAAACCATTATTTTATGTTTTTCTTGGTCCAGGTTCAAATTTTTAGTTCTTAAGAATTCTTAACTTATTGTGCTCTTGCTAAAGGTGTTCTCAGTGAACCCCAAGATTCAATCTTTATGTCCTTATTACTCCACATATAAACTCTGTGGCATTAAAAGAGAATGATTTATCTATGATAGTTAATTGTTCCAACTTTTCTTTTTTGAAATGTTAAAAAGAAATTAGCAGTAGATGAGAGTGAAATGACTGGAGATTTTAATGCCTGAAGCACTTTAACCTTATCCAACAGCTCAGGTCGATCTGCTTAGCAGACATGCCAACAGGAGGGGACATAGCGGGTGGGAAACAAAATATTAACAAGCTCAAATGCATGCCAATTAGCAGTCCATTATTCCCATATCAGGGCTAGATTGGTTTCCCATAAGCCTCTGAATTAATCAGCCATCACATTGTAATACATATCAGTTAGACATTTTTCTGTGTTATTTCCAGACTTCTCATAAATAAATTGATTTATACTTGCTTAATTTCATGTGTTTTTGATAAACTGGCATACTAAAGGCTTTAATTTTCTATAAACATGATATATATCATCTCAGAGATGCTGATCAAAGGATACAAAATTACAGTTAGATAAGAGGAATAAGTTTAGGAAATCTCTTGTTCAACATGATGACTATAGTTCATAATGATATATTCTTGAAAAATGCTAAGAAAATGGATGTTAAGTATTCTCACAACAATATGATAACTATGTGAGGTCATACACAGGTTAATTAGTCAAATTTTGTCATTCTACAAGGTATATTCAATACATTTTATGGTAGATAATAAATACATACAATTTTACCTGTCAATAAATAAGTAAATACATTTGAAAAAAAAATGCCATAGTTAAAATAAGTTAACATCATTATTAAAATGGTGACAGTGGGTAGTTCTCATTCCAGTAAAAATATATTTGGGAAATAGTATGGCATAAATTAAATATGTAATATTTGTTTTGAAGTTTGTCCCTTGTTATAAAAAATTCTTGCAAATGGCAGCACTATCTCCCAATATAACTTAAAACTTGAATGCCATTTTCCACTGTTCTCTCACCCAGCATTTTCAAGCTCTTCCCTGTCCAACCTAATATCTCCTTCTTTTTACCACCAGAGGTAATGATGTCCTCCACAAAACTTACATTTTACCACCTTCCCACAAAAATAACTTCAACAAAATGGCAGCCCTCATGATGTTTCCTGTTGCAGGAAGACTCCTTGTGGTTCTTCCGCAATTGCAACTTATCAGGAGGAACTGAAGCAGTGTGTGTTAATATGGAATAGACACAAAGAAAGAACAAAGGCAGTAAATTTCAGCAAGTTACATAAACTATAGGATCTCATAAAGGTGAGATTGGAGTTTAAGCCATAGCCAAGTATCAGAAAGAAAGAAGGCCCCAGCTCAAAACTGAGTTCTCTGTTGTTATGTGATTACTGCTACTGCCATGAGTTCTTCTTTTCCTCTGCACTGCTGCTACCTTACTTCCTAATTTTTTTAATGCCAGCTAAGTATTGAGCACTTTGCAAAACACTAAGGAAAGAGTATCTCTTGTCTTCACCATCATCATGAATGTCTGGAATAACAACTAGGTTCCTAAATTACACATGGAATAAATAGTTTAACAGAGAATAAGATGGCTCCAACACATTCCTTACTTCCAGCTCATACCCAAACCCTGAAGCCCCTTTCTTATGGGCTCTCACTTGTTTTTCAATCACTGAAAACACAGTGACTAAGCCCTCGTTATGTGCTAAATAGATACAAGAGTAATCTGACTTGGATCATAATCATCCCACTGGTCACCAAGAATGATTTGACTAGGGGGAGCTCAGATTGTCTTTTTTTTCTCTGTATACTATGCATCTTACTCAAACTACAGCCTCAGTCGTGATCAATGTTACGAGGAAGCAGGGTGCTCTGCAATTCTTAAACAAGTGCAAATTGAGTCATTTTCTAGGCTACCTAGTACTTCATCACCTGGGATCTTCTTCTGATGGTTGAGGATCCAGAGAGCACATTGGAGATTTCATGGGACAATCGAGTTTTTCATGTGCTTTATTACTAAAATCAGCTGTTCTTTTTATTTCCTGGATTCAGGTGCACAGGTTTCCAGTTATCCACAGGGTACCTTCCCATTATAAAAAGCTATTCAGGTGGATATAGATCCCTCATGAGGGCATGTAGCTTGTCAGAGTACAGGATGGATTTTAGCCCATACTCATTCCCTCGGTGCAGCACAAACTGTACAACTATAAATAGTAGCCCTGCCAGTGAATGTGACAAAAAGCAGCTCAGAGAAGCCAAGGCTTGTTACATAATAAAGATAAAAATAATAACATCAACAACAATAATAAACGAGCTGGGGCCAGATTTTCAGACTTCCTGGATTTCCAATGTGTGATTCCTTTCTGCAAGACCAGTATGACTCGGCATGTTTGATCTAGACATATAGCTAACATATATTTATAGGTCTTTTGTGACCCCTACATAAATATCATCTTATCATATGGGAAAATAAAATGCCATTGTGGCATTTTTCTAGACTCTTGGAAACAAATGAGTCATGAAATAATGTCCCTTTTCTTATTATTAAGCAAAGAGTAGTTAATCTGCAGAGTTGTGAGAAAGTTCATCTCCAGAGACCCATATAACCCAAGGAAACCTGGAATGGAACATTGTTACAAATTTCTGGTGAAGAATATTGTGGCAGAACTAGCATTTACCGCACACATTTTCTATCCAATTATTAGAAAATCCACTGGGAACAGATTTTAGGTGACATCAATCTTCTTACATTCCTAGAAAATTCCAAGCTCAATCTTGGCCATGAATGTTGTTCTCTCTGACTAGATGCATTTTTATTCACATAGTTAGTCTTTTCTCATGCTTCAGATCTCAACTCAAATGCCACGTCTTTACAGAAAACTTTCTTTACTCCCTAATGACTACTTTAGTAGCTCCCCAACCATGATTTATCTTTATTTAATCAAAGAAATATGAATGGAAGTGACATGCCACTTCCTGTCAGAAGTTTAGAGACAGTGTGTATTTGCCTTATTCTGTTCCCCTGTGCATAATAATCAATAATGTTACAGGTGGAAGAGACTTCATTAGCCTGTATCTTTGTATGATGCCAACATGGAAGCCCCAACCACGTGACAATGAATATATCATGAGTTGTACCAGTCCACACATTTTAGGGAGTGTCTACAATTTTAAAATAACCCAGTATGTCCTAACTAATGCAATCTCATAAGCCAGTTTATTTCTTTAATATCTCTGACTGCAACCTATAAATACTTATTATCTTCTTTAAAGTCAGAATATTTTACTAGAATGTATGCTTCACGAGAGCTAGAAACTACCATATTCCTACACAGAGTCTAGTATATTGTATGTGCTAAATAAGCATTTGATGACTATAGAGATGGATCCAAGTCCTAGACTATTATAGATGGTGTTTAGTGGAAAGGAAGCAGGCAGATCCCCTACTAGTAAGCCTGGTAGTAAAACTTATTATAAATTTTCCTTATTCTGACTAAGAAGAGAAGCCTTTAGGAAAGACAAAGCATTTTACACAATTTCCTCTACCTCTCCCCAAAGCAGGAGCTAGCTAACCTTACTGGTAGGCTGACTCCTGCATACATTCTGGGTCACTTTTATCCTTCCTTGGGAATCAAATTTTCTAATCAGATATCTTAGCATCAAGTCCATCTTGGTCTTACTCAACTCTAACCTTTAGTTTCATATGAAAACTTTGAAATATTTTCATACGTGCTCACCTCTAAAACTCTGAAGAAAGGTATGACCTCTTTCCATAAGAAAAGTTATGCAAGTTTACAATTTTACAGGATTCATAAACTCCCTGATATTTATTCAGGAACCCCTTTTCCCATATTCTGAAGACCTTAAGCTAAGAAACGGACTTCTATCTAATTCTCCGACCAAGCCTACATGTATCCTATTATTTCTGAGCCCTTTTTTTGATGATGGAATACCCCTGATCTTATCTTGCTGTGGTCCTGCCTGGATCTTACTTTATTCACTGTCCTGAATATTAGGAACATGACAGAGCTCAGCTAACTGCTCCTCACCATCATTTTCAGTGTGTTGCCTGTAGGGCTAGAACAATTTCCTTGTCTATAGCTGGATAATGGCCCCTTCCCTGAGCCCCCGTGCCAGTCCCACTCAAGGGAAGATGTCTTAGGTCTACATTCTGGGCCCTCTTGATCTTTACAGTTTCACCCCAAAAATATCTTCAAACACATTCTCTAAAACTAGAAAGAATCCTCTGATACTGAGTATTTTTAAAAGAAAAGGCTTTAAAAGAATTCTTTTATTTGTTCTGCTTCCTATAACTATGAGTGGATAAAAGGAAGTTGTAGAGTCACTTCATATATTAAAGTGTTTCCTCTTAAACTTCTTTTCAGCAGAGGCCAAAGTGTTAAAGTGCTTCTTAAATTGATAGAAGTGCATCATCAGAACAATGACTCAGCTTCTGAGTCAAGCTGAGTTTTTCTCCCATAAAGTGCTCTGCAGTCCATTTTCTGCATTTGTGCATTATGCTGCACCAAGCATGTGCATGGTACTATTCCACTCAATTAAAATAGCAGTCTCAAGAAAGACTCATTTCTCCTTATACTGGACTTAGAATTAGAACAGTGCTATTTAAACATTTCAGATGAAATATCTTTGGTGGACAAAAACCTTACACAAAAGAATGACAGGGAAAGAGATAGAAGTAGTTTCTGTGACCAAAACTTGAATAGTTTTGGTCCCAGAATGCGTTCTCTGATGCCCTCCACTCTTAGGGGGCTTCTTGGAACCACTAATTCTTTGTGCGGTTTGAAAAGCATTGGCATAAAATATTTCTCTATGTTGAATTCTAAGCTACATGTGACAATACGGTAGCTTAATATTTCTGAAAAAGTTTAGATAATCCATCCTATCTTCCACAAAATCAAAAAGAAAGGCAGCCCAGGACCCCATCATTCATTTTTCTGTGAGTTCCTGGTGATTGTTTTTCCAGGAATTTGAGAGGTGAAGTTTATTGTTGTTTTGCTGAATAAATTACCCCTG
The DNA here is from genome assembly GCA_963573385.1 of Cacajao melanocephalus. Classification (NCBI taxonomy): domain Eukaryota; kingdom Metazoa; phylum Chordata; class Mammalia; order Primates; family Pitheciidae; genus Cacajao; species Cacajao melanocephalus. The sequence continues at coordinate 2,960 of CAUYLG010006678.1, read as the reverse complement.
ACATATGAGCTGGCTTCAACTTGCTCCCATGAATCAGTGGAACTCTCTCTTGCTCTTTTTTCCACCCTGTTACCACTGTCTAATGTATGACTTGAAAAACAGACTATGTTGCTTCCTGCTCCTATAGAACAGAATGGCAAATCCCTAGAGATTAGAAGGATCTACTAATCCCTAATGGCAAATCTTAAAATAAACTTAGCAAGTAGAATTGTGCATGAATTAAGTATCTTCCATCTTCAGTTTACAGATTGTCTAATTATAAAACTAAGTGATCATTAATGAACTTATTAAGGAGAAGCCCTCAAATACAATTGATGTCCTCCTCATGTGAGCTATTTTGCTACATAAGTTTTGTCAGGGGTGATTTTCATTCCCCACCCATCTATCCCAATTGAGATGACAAAATTTAAGTCACTCTTAAGCCCCAAATTAAACATCACTTCTGTGAAGCTTTCCGTAATACAAATCTCACAGAGATGAGGTCAATCTGCATTTATTAGTGTAATTATTTTTGTCTGTATTGTCTCTATCAGACCATAAATTCCTTGAGGCAGGATTCATATTTTATTCATTAATGCCCCAAAGCCTGCCTCAAAGCCTAACACATAATGAATTGTCAAAAATGTTCATTAGGTGGATTACACTGACTATTGATATAAATAAAGTACCTTATAGAATTATTTTGTGGGTTGGCATACTTGGAAATATGATGACCCAAGTACTACCTGAGCCTATAGTCAAGGAAAGAAAGGCCACATGCTGGCTTTCGCTTTCTCACTGCCACCTCCTATTCATCAACAAAATTACATCTTCTACCTCTGGAAGAAAAATGACCACCATAATAATAAGAGTATAAAAATTACGTGCTTAGATTTTGCTTTTGAAATTTTATTCAACCAAGATTTACTGAATATCTACTAGGTTGGTGACAATGGAGGAGATGCATTTTAAAAAGTGTTTTTCAAGAAAACATATTTTAAAGAATTAAACCATGACTCACCTGTAATAAGGCCATATTAAGAAATTTTACTAAGAAAACTCTAAGTTCAATTCAAGCACTTAAAGTTTATATCTGTTCTGTAAATCAATAGTAAGATATCTTTTAAACATTCATTGAAGTGAATTATTGTTTATGTTGGCAAGTATAGAATCTGGAATTGGAATGCCGATACTTCTAATGCAGCATCTCCACTTCTTGCTCACTAACCTTGGGCACATTATTTAAGCATTTGGTTCCTCAGTCTTCTCATATGTAAAATGGATACTAATAACAGTATCTACCGTATGGAATTATTGTGAGGCACATGAGGAATGCATTCAACATATGAAATGAAGTTACTATAGAAAACCTTTACTAGCAACTGCCTTCTCTAAATCTTTACAAAGAAAAAACATTTCTTTATTCAATTGATATTCACTAAATAACTTCTCTGTGCCAAACACTCACTAGTAACATAGTTATGAATGAGACAGCATATGCCATCAGGAAATATATTCTGAGAATGAAAGGTACTAGTAAAAAGATGAACAAATACTTTCTGTAGTAATATTGCAAAAATATGTAAGAGGAGAGAGTGAAACAGTGAATTTCTCCTTTATATACACTGGCCAGTAAAGACATCTTTGAGAAATATTTAAGATGAGACAAGAATAATGTAAAGGGACAGCCATGCAAGAATCTAGGGGAAAAGTGCTAAAGAAGGGAGTCAGTATAAAGGTCCTGAAACTAGAACCACCTTGAATTTAAACAACAGCAAGCAGGCCATTGTGCTCAGAGCAGGGTGAGCTCAAAAAAGAGGAGCAGGTTATGAGGCCCTAGAGTTAGGCAATGACCTGAACAAATGAGCTTTGGTGGTGATTGGGAAAAAATATGTCTTAGTTTTATAATCCAAGGCCATTGGAGGAGTTCGCACGAGGGTGGAATATGATCTTATCTTCATTTTTTAAAGATGACTCTGACTGTTTTACGAAGTGGAGATTTTGGATCAATGTGAGAAGAATGAATCAGGTCAGGTGGGAGTTATAAGAGCCAATATTATACATATATTTTAAAACAGAATTAACAAGACTCACTGCAAAATGTATATGGGCCTGTGAAGCAAAAGTGGTTTCAAAAGGAAACCCCTAGAGTCTTTGGCCTGAACAATTAGGTAAACAGTGTTGTCGATTATAAAATGGAGAAGACCAACGGAAAAGCCAGTTTGCCAATGAAAATTTACGGTTCTCTTTTGGTGTGTCAGTACCCTAATCTGGAGTTAAGCATTAAGCAGCAACGTTTAAGGTGAAATTATACATTAGGCTTTGGACAGGATCACCCAGAGAGATTGTCAGTCTCTAAGAGGACAAAGACTGTGCCCTGAGCATAGCAATAGTCAGAGGCTGTGAAAAGGAGAAGAAATTTCAGGCAACACTGTAAAGGAGCAATCAGTGATATAAAAAGGAAATCGTGAGAGCGTGGTGTCCTTAAGAATATGTGAAGCACAATTTTAAGGATAAGAGACTGGTCAACCACTATAAATAATGCTGAAACTCTAAGATGACCTCTGAGAAATGTAAAGGTCATTGTTGACAAGATCATCGCAAACAGTGGGAACAAGAGCCTAATTTGAATGGGTCAAATAGAACACAGCTGGTGCAAAAAAATAAAGGCGTGTACAGACTTTCTTTTGAGAAATTTTACTAATAAGGGGAGGAAAAATAATTGTTAGAGGAAAAGCTAAAAATATGATTCAAAGAAATCTATTTTGCAGTGGAAGCCATGACAGTATGCAGTCTCCTCACTAAGAGGGATTTTTGTTTTTGTTTGTTTTTTTTTGTTTTTTTTCACACTGCAATAGTTAATTTTATTTGTTCAAGAACTCATATTGCAAGCATTAAACCAAGCATAGGCTTTGATTCTGTGAGCCCAAATTCACATATTGAAGATCAGAGCAAACTGCGATTCATGTACATGGATGAAA